>VZRR01013697.1:87795-137713 GCA_013398015.1 Oreocharis arfaki | reverse complement strand
CTTCCCGGAACTTCCCGGAACTTCCCTTCCCTTCTTCTGTATTTTGACGGCTTTGTGTATCAACAGATAAACCTGAACTTCCAGATTCATCTGAAAATGAGTACATTGCCTCTATAAGAGATAGCAACATATATGTGACACAGAATGAAATACATCCATCCAGTTATGTCCAGTGTTTCTTTTAACATCATGATATAAATATTTTTAAAATAAGCATCCTTAATTTTGTTTCTCAGAAATGCGGTTTGCAAGCCAACACAGACATAAGCTAAACGAATGAAGGGCATCTGAGAAGCCTTATGTTATATCTATTGCACTGTAGTATATATAATGAAAATACGCAAAGTCTGGCAAACCTGATGTGGTTCTTACACCATTGGAATACAAAATAATGAGAGAGTTTATAGAAGCTTGTATGTCAAATATCAGCCTCTGTTAGGCAATCATTCTCCCTATAACTTAGCAACATTGTCATAAAACTTTTTCATCCACAAATCGTTATGAATAATGAAGAGGTGAATTCTTTCCACTTTAGACTCAGAGGTGCTCAGTAATATAAATATCTAAATTTAAACAATTGAATTGATTTCCTAATTTGTGAAAGTGTAAATGAAAAGATATAGAGTGTGTGTATGTGGTATTATTTTTTCATAATTCACTAATCTAATGCTGAGTTGTAATGCTGTGATCATGGCTACAGTAAGTTGTGATCTTTCATTTTTCAAAAGACATTGCCTATTAATTTCTGATTGTCTGAATACAGGAAAACCAAGCAACCAAACAAAAAAAACCCAATCCAAACCAACAAAACAACTCAAAGGAGAGGAATCATCTGAAGTGATGCAGTGAGTAATACTCTAGCTATCAGCTGTTTGCTGGTTTTTTTACAGGTGAAAATTAATATCCATATCATCTGCAAAATGCTTTCAGATTGCATATGCTTCTCTAGTTATATTAGTTCCTCAAAGTTAAATTTTGCGTAAGAGAAAATCTGTTTGTACTGCTGACAAACCTGACACTGTTAAATTTTACCTCATCAAGCAGTCAGTTTGAACTATCTAAATGTATTACTTTCAACTGTATACAATTTTATGCACATGCATTTTTCTATCTTTATATTGTAGATAAAATAGTTTGATCAAAATTTATAAATCCATTATTAAATTAACATTGATATATTCAAATCAGAAATTACTAGCCTCATCAAAACTGATATATGTCTCAAAACCAGTATGACTATCCTGTTATGGAGCCTACCTAGCAAGCACAGACTCTTGGGCTGAGACAAATTAGTGCTAATGCTCTTTGGAGCACAATTAAATTACAATACCAGGCAGCTCTTGTCCCTGATGATTTGTTTGTTTGTAATACTGTTATTCTAGAAAATTAAAGCTTGTCCACAGAATGAGCCATTAAGCTGAAAATACTTTCTCCAACTTCTTTCAGTTTTAATTCTGCATGTATTAAAGTCCACATGGGAGTATGAATGCATATTGTATTTTCAGTGTCAATTTCTAATGCAAATGTGCCTGATTTTTTAAATATTCTTTTCAAGTCTTTAGTTGTATAGAGCAACGATAGTATTGACCATATTTTGGCAATAGAATGGTCTGTAAGGTACTGAGAATTATGCAATTAAATTCTGCTGATTTCTCCTCCAGATTTAAAATGTGTGCAGACATCCTGTTATGACCGATACTATTTTCTATTTACACTGCAAATTCTCAACTATTGTGCTAAAACACACAATCCTCCACTCAGAGGATCTGTGGAACACAGATCTCCAGAACTTTTATCTCCCAGGGCAGATGTAGCAGTCTTGTCAAACATACATTGGAAGAAAATTACTAGTTTGAGGCATGGATAATAGGAATCAGTCATCAGTAATCAATGAGGATTTATGAGCAATATAGAAGAAGAATTTGATTTCTGTAAAGAAACTCAGTACTTCCACATAACCCAGGCAATAACAAAACCTGGATGTAAACTATCCATGAAATTAGAGACAGGTAAGTATTGAATAATTTGGTCACTCTCAGAGAGCTTTACTCAACATAGAGTTTATCTATTTCTCTGTTATGAATTTTCCTTAAGTCTGGCTTTGATGTATGACATCGATGTATATTTAGGAATACATATACTTACCTTGACAGAATACCATGAAATTCCTTTTTAAAATTATTCTGCCTTTTGAGACACAGTTATTTTAGGAGTTTTATCATAAAATGTGATTCATTTAATTTTCCTGGTGTAAAATGTCCGGCCACACTAATTTGGCTGTAAGTATATGTAATGCAAAGCAGGACATTTATTAGCCATGAGATTATTGCCTTTATCACGTAGATATAGGTAAAGAGCTTATCTGAAAATACCATTTAGAAATTTCTTTAGTATATTAGAAAAGCTTCTACCCAGCTACAAGACTCTAAATCTTATTACAAAACTGTTTTCTATTCTTTGCAAAAGCTTGTATGTTTGAGCAGTGTATGGAATGAGCTATTCATTAATTGTGACTTATTGTCTGTTATTCACTCATCTGGAAGGCTTTGCTGAACAAAGTATGATATATGGTGTGATATTACACTGTTACTTGATGTGCACTGCAAAAGCTTAATAAGAGGTAACTATAAGAGGTAATCTTTTTTATTTAATTCAGGTATTTCTGCTTTTAGCCTTGGCCTAAGGGCAATTAAGAGCAAGAGGAAGTTGAAATAGTTTTTTTTTTTTCAATTCTCTCAAAGTAGTAGTTAGAGTAATTACCATGAATATGATTTTTTCAGTGACACAGTTCATGTTGGTCAAAGATAGATACTCATTTTTGGGTCTGTAAGCCCACAAAATGTTCTTTTTGATGTTTTGTTGTAATTGGAACTGTTTGGTATATGTGAACACTTAGTCCTTTCGTTTGATTTTTTTTTAATATCACCGCATGTACTTCTGTTGCAAATAAGATAAAATAAATGAATAAATAAAGCACTATGGGAAGTATTTAGGGGTCAGGTTTCTCCCTTGCCCTGATCCTGTACTCGCCTAAGAACAAAGCTGATATGGGAGTTCAAATACTTTAGAAATTAAGCTGAATTTGGGTTTATCGTCTGGTTCAATGACAGTCAGAATGTTCTTTGTAGAACTTTCTTCTATCGTATTTATCATAACATTTCTGTTCACCCAATATCCAGAGCAGAAGCCTGTTGTCTCTCCAAAGTAGAAGCAGACTGTGCAAGAGACACTGAATTTTTTCCTTCCTTAAATCAAATTTAACCACACTGAAAAAGAGTATCAGGTTAGTGTGTAATAGACTATGTATTTTGCTTTTTATCTGTTTGTTTTTACAAGGGAAATATCTGTCCTTTTGATTGGAAATAATAATACAGCAGGAATATCTGCTCTTTGGTATAACTCTCTCATTCTTCTACATGTCAGCTTCTACTTTTCCCTGACGAACCAAACAAACCAAACAAAAAACTCCAGCTTTATTTCTGTTCTTTAAGAAATACTAAACAGTGTAATATCGGGTCTTGATATATCTCTAAACTAGAAAAAGATATTAGCAAACCCATCTTAAAATAAAAAATATTATTTTCTCCTAGGGGGACATTTAGTGCATGATAAATACTATAGAATGTCACAATTCTGGGGTAAAATAACAGTAGCAAAGCTGGTAAAACAAGCAAAAAACCAAATATACATATGAAAGATGTCTGATTTTGTAGTAATGTTGCTATTCTTTCATTACTGTCATACAAAAAACTGTAGTTCAAAATCTACACAATAGTTACACTTACGTAAGCAATACTGGCTTCTAATATGTATTCAAAGAAGGTTTCTCTGCCTCCAAAGTGTCACTTTCATGTCATCTGGCCTCCTTAGCAGTTGATCCAAAAAGCAAAGTTCATTTCAATTATTTCAGCATCCTTCAGCACCCTGTCAGTAAACAAGGAGTTTGAAGCATTCGCTGCTACGAGCAAGATCCAGACTTGAGGGTAAAAACTGAATGAATGGTCACCAGTGGCTGGGGAAAACAAACCTGTACCCTTCATCCAAAGTGACATGGCTTATGGCTCCAGCATATAAAGTACTTGTTCCCTGCATTAGACTGAAACTCTTGCTTACAACACACTGCCATCATGAAATAATCAGAAAATAAGCACGAGAAAGTGTTCTCTTATCTCTCTCCCCATTGATTTTGAGACAAAATCTCACCTTCATGCTGCTAGATTGTTTTATGCTTTTTGTAATTTCTAACCTTTAGGGTATCACAAAATTCATGTTCAGATACTACAAACCACTGTTCTAAGAGAAGGGTTTTTTCTGTTCAAACTCAAAACAGACAATGTCCATCTAAAATGGTTTAAATCAGTCTTGAATTGATCATGCAGAACTACAATCTAGTTGAGTGACCACTGAACTATGTTTGACTTTGACTACTCTCCCTTGCTCTGATCCTGACCCTGATTTGCCATTCCCCACCCTGGGTCCTCCATGATATGGTCACTACTTGCATCTGCCTTTTTGTCACACAGTGCTTCTGACTCACCTTCCCTTGTTGGGCAGGCTAGCAATTGCTCCCTAATACTTGCAAACCAATCTCTGGACTGGGGAAAACTTTTCTCTTGCAGCGCTGGATTATGATCTTGCTTTTTGCCCTGATCCCTCCTCATGCTCACAGCAGTCAATGTTGCTACCAACCTGTTATGCCAGAAATTCTATTCAAGATTAAAATGTGCAAACGCCTAAATGAGAGTACATGAAACCACATGCTGTCCCTCACTCCTTTAGTTGAAAAAAAATGTTTAAAAAATACTTAAAAATACTTAGAGGAGGGTTGTGTTTTTTAATTCTGCCATCTCTTCTCATGCTAAAGAACACTAATTCACAAGTAGTGCTTCAGGGGTAAAGAAAGCTGAATGAGATTCTAGGTTGCTTCAGAGAAGAAATAACATGGATAAATGTGAGAAGTTATTTATTTGCTTTCATGGATTAGGTAGCATGACAGTACAAAATGTGATCTACTTGTGCTATTCCTTTCTACAGGAAAAAGGTATCATATTTACTATTTTAACTAGGGGCTATGTAGAATACATAAGCATTTACAAAGTTAAGCGTGATGTTTAGCTGCTTTAAAAAATGTAAAGCAATATTAAAATAATGTTCTCTGTTATTACCTTCCATTGCTTTTCTAAGGTACACAAACAGCTTATTTGCTTCCTTAACCAATGGCTGCCCAAAGTGTGCATAAACAATTTTAAAAGCCTATGAGGATTCTGGATGGTTTAAAATGATAAAGCATGCTACTAAAATATTTTAATGACTTTATTCATCTGAATGTTATTTGGGAACTATATCTGTGCATTACTTCGAATTACAGATATTGCTGGGAATGAAAACTCAAGGCACAATCAACCATTAAAAATTCCATGACTATGAAGTGTTGGAATGTCTTCTGAAAGATGATAATTCCTGACAAAAAAGAGTTGAAAACATAGTCGACTCAACAAAAAATAAACAATTAAACTAATCTCCTCCACTATCTCTCTGACAAATCATGTCAATATTCAACAGTCTGTGTGTCATATCTCTCATCATTCAGAACCTGTACTTCCTTCAATACTTTATGGCAGGACTATGTTCAGTAAAATCTGTGGGGTTTTACAGGTAATAATCCTTCCTCTTCTATAACCACCCCACACTAACTTTTCTCCCCTCTGTGTTTCTCTGAATCGATACTAGAATTCAATTTTAAATAGAACCAGTATTCTTTTTTTAAGATAGTAAAGCATGGAAGTAAAATTGCTGTCTGAATTCTGAAAGATCAGAAGGAACATCTGTATAGAGGATTGATAATGGAGATCTGAGTTGCACTTTTTCTAAATATGACATATTCACAGTATTAACTTGTACAAACTCTTGGGATGAAAATGAAGGAGAGCGTGGGACATGTAATGCACGTGTGACCAAAGTCACTAAACTGCACCTATAACATGTGATTGCTCAATCACATTGGGATGTGCCTAAATTTTTAGAATAAAAGGGGTGTTTCACGGCAGGAAGGACTGAAAAGGGAGAACATCCTTGCCTGTTCCAGGCCAGTCGATGGACTGTGTCTCTCCTCCTCTCCTGAAAGAGTGCCTCTAGGTGAGTTTTTCACCTCCAACTACATAGAAACACACACAGGAATATTCAGTTAAACATACACAGTGCTATCAGAGTCTTGCTATATTTCTTGTCAAAAAAAAAAAAAAAATTAACACTCTGTAGTTAGTGCATTTATAATAGCAATGTTGAACCCGCTTTCCTGCGGCTTCAATAAACCATACTATTTGTGAATCTGGATTGTGCAAAGTCCTTATTGAATGTGTCCAGACTTATAGAGCTGGATTGGTAAACTGCATTACTTGTGCATCTTTGCTTGAGCAAGTTCTTTTGAACTCCACCAGACTTCTAGTACTAAATTGGCCATAATGAGAAATTAAGCTCAGCCACACCCAGCCCCTCTAATCTCTCAGAACCAGCTGGACCACAAGAGCTTTTATTTTTTTCTAAATTCTCATGCCCTTAATGCAACAACAATGAAGAGACTCAAGCAGTGAAACAGGCTCCTGGGAGAAGATACACAGTTTCTATCTCTAGAGATTTTCAAAATCCAGCTAAATGAAGCCCCGAGCTGTCTGTGTGACCTCAGAGTTAAGTTTGTTAGGAATAGGAGGCTGGATCAGAGACTTCCTGAGGTCTTCACAGCTGAATTGCTCTATGGTTCTGATTCTGTGATATTTCCTTATTTTAATGCCTCAAACCAACTAGAATACAACACAACTGAAATTAGTGAATGATGATTATCTTGGATGACTACACACAAAGCTTTCTACAGGTAGCAAAAGAGAACAAAGTGTTTTAATCTTACTATTTTCTTTCTTGGTAGAAGCCATTAATTTCTTTATACTTTTTAGTAGACTTGATCAGAATTACTTGTAAAAAGTGATGCAGAGTTCTTGGTGGTAGAAAGATTTAAGTGTATTATGAAAATGTGCTATTTTCAATGTTTGAGCTCTTCTCTATATGATTTGAACTCAGCAGAGCAAAATGTAGATTAGATTAAAGGTTATGATCCTAAGAACAACTGCAAAATTAATTAACCACAGACTATCCCAGACAAAAATATTGAATGGCAAGAAAAGAAAACAGAAAAAAATATTTTCTCTCAAAGAAAGAGGTTATTATTTAATTTCTGACAGGTTGTAGACTTTTATAGAAGGATAAAAAGTGGTACCTAAACCAGTCAAAAGTTTGCTGTTGTTTTCTTGAGGTTTTTTGGGGGTGTTATTTATTTATTTATTTACTTACTTATTTATTTTCTTTCAAAAAAGAACTTTAATTCATTTTCCTTTTTTTATGCTATCATGGAATTTGGGCCAGCATCACTATTATCATCACCTGAAAAATATCACTGGGAATAAACACTGAAGCCAATTCTAGTATTGTTAACTGGTGCAAAGGAAATGTCAGGCTTTTGCTATCTGTAGGAACTTGGTGAATGTACATATACCACAAGATGGAAGATCACTGTATTTCTCTAATTTCCAACCCTGGAAACACACAGAATGTGCATTTGACTGTGTATGATGGGTAAACAAAACATTTCAAATTAGCAGATATTTTGGACTATTTGGATTTATGGAAGATTACTTGAAAAAGAAATAAACAAACAATGAAAAAGCTTACTGTGTTGTAAATACTATAAGATATCTAATTGTAAGTGTAACAAAAGAAAGCAAAGCCATTTGGGTCAATGTCTCAATTTGCATTTGACATTGGCAAGACTTGCCAAGGGCAAGACCCCTTTACCACTTCAAGTCTAGTTTAAAGCTCTATCAAAGACCCTCTTTTCCCTTTGAGAAAGGTGAATCCAAATGGATGTCAGCAGGCCTGGTACCATCTCATTACTGAAAATTCCAAAACTCTGCTGGTGACACCAGTCATGGTGTCATTAACAGACTGAGTTAATCTGTTTCTTCATACGTCACTGCCTGCAACTGGAAAGATAGAGAAAAAACTTACTTGTTCTCCAGATTCCCTTACCAACCATCCCAAGGTACTAAAGACTTTTGGTTGCCCTTGAGCTACACATTACAACTCCATAACTACCCACGTGGAAGAGCAATAATAGGAAATAGTGTGAAGGCCAAACCAGGCTAGGAAGTTTCCTAGTGATGTCCTAAACCTGGGCCACAGGGAGGCATTAACCTTAGCAATTTTCTACTATAGGAGACAATTTGCATTTGGTAATTTATTGGTAGGATTAATCCAAGTGAGAAGGCAGGCAAGCATGTCTGTATGGATATCTATGTATTCAGAGTCATAGACACATAGTTTGAAGCTTTATCTCTCCTTAAGTACTGCAGAAATGTCATCATCACTTCGTGCACTTTGGATTTATTTCTATTATTATTAATAATAATAATATTATTATTATTATTAATATTATTATTTCACCTACCCATTTATACATGCATTTCATCTGTTCTACCACCTTTCACCTTTGATAACTATCTAAAGGGAGCAAAATTAGCAGCTTAGCTACCATAACATGTCCCTATGTGCAGTAAAGAATTTTGCCTGAGTTATCCCAGTGTTCCACAGTTTGTATTCATAGATGACTTTAAAAATTCTCTCAGGCTTTTTATCATATCTATTCACTTATTTTCTATGTATACATAGAGTATGCTTAAGATTCGGTCTTTTGTCTATGTTTAGGGATGAGTGACCAGTACAGTATTCGGAGAATGAAAAGCATAGCACAGAGTTCAATCTAATACAGGATGATGAATGACCACACATCACTGTCTATCCAGTAGAAAGATGTGCAAGATGGTTTAGTAGCTACCTTATAATGGAAGGACAATATGGATCCTCTTTTCTTTATGTAGCATAAAACCCCCAATAATTTACTGGTTCAAATGAATGCTAAATTGAAAATTCTAGTTCCAAATTTTGAGACATATAGGATTAATGTAGAAATGTTCAAATGCTCAAAAAATAAGCTTAGATTTATGCTAAAAATATCTTACTGTTATCACTGACACTTTTGTCTGTAAATGACGTGAGTCTCATAAAGAATGCAGACGAAATAAACGGTACAGAGAAAATTTTTTTCTTGTTTGAATGGCTTCCATATACTGACTATGAAACAAACAACAACTATCAGCTAAAAATTACTTTTGATACGACATCCACAGTAAGAAGTAAAAAATCTAGAGTGAATAGAAGCTCTAAATATGAAAATAGTTTACTTACGTGGAAGAAAAAATGTCAGAGATAGTCAGGATACGGATATAAGTACCCATATCTGGTAGAGTCATATTTGAGTTAATTAACTCTCATACTGTAACTGAGAAAACAAATCAAACCTGTGAACAAAAAAAAAAGAGTGAATATAAAGAAATAAGATTTTTATCCTTATCACTGGGTAGAATCAATTTTGGTGTTGCTCAGAAGTAACTCTTATTAATGCAGAATTTGGATTGCCCTCTTGGTCATTTTTTTCCTACCTTTTGCTGTTAGATATTAAATCTTGCACAGGGAGCATCAACAATGCTATAAAAACCATTTTTGAGAAGAAAAGTTCCAGTGTCAAATTCCTCTTATTTGCACATTACAACATAACTTAAAATGTTGTCAGTTAATTTTGCTGCATAACTTCAGAACAGGACTTCTTAGCTTGTAGGTGAAAATCCTTAATATAGATGCCTGCTTAGGGATCCAAATAGATCTTAGCTTCAAAAGTGCCAAGGTACTCCCACAGGTTGTATTCCACAACTTTTATTAGGAGCGATAGTGAATTTTACATTCCCTAATAGGTACTTCTATGTTAAAGAAATTTTATTTCTAGAAAGAGGTAGCTAGCTCCTGATTAAACCCAGAAGCAAGAAGGTTTGTGGGGGCTTTCTTGTGCATTACATAACTGTAGATTTTATTATCTGTCAGATATTATCTGTTATAAAAATCTAGTCTTCTGAGTTCTACTAGGCTTTTGGCACCTTTAGTAGCACAGTCATAAATCAGAAGATCTATTTGCTAAAAGAATGAAACTTGAAGGATCAAAAGACATCTGTATTAGAGTGCCTTTACACAATTCTAGGACAATGAACGACAAGCAAAGAAATCTGAAAAAAAAAAAAAAATTGCTAAATGATGGTGATCTTATAGGCATAACTGAAACCTGGTGAGAAGATTCTTATAACTGGGATGTCAATACAGATTAGTACAATTTATATAAAAGAAGGGTGGAAAGGTATCATTATAAAGCAAATAAAAAATATTTACAATCCCAGCAAACTACAGGTTAGTAGTGATTAGTGCCAGGGTAAACATGATGAACAGGGATACAAAGACTGGAAGGAAAAAGAAACGACAGTGTGAGATTGATACAGATGATAAAGTTGAGAAGAAAAAGAAAACAAGGTCAGTTCAAACTAACTTTTGAGTGCTCAGAAACCTGAGAGATTTTTGATACTTAAATACATATTTTTGGGCAATATGAAATGTAAAGGAAACTATAATACTGCATTTGTATTAGAAATAAAACAAATCTTTCATCTAAGTCTTTTAGAAGGAGACTAAACTTAATATGTGACCATCATTCCCATATCTGAAACTTCGTAATGAAAATTAGAATTAATGGTATCATTAAGAATTCAGGTTTTACTTAAGGCATATAAAACAGAAAGTCTGTTAGGAAATAATATACAAATCCACCGGAGTGGAATATGATACAATCAAGATATAAGAAACAGTACATGCTTCCTATGAAGGATACAAGGAACAGAGGTTGGTTAAAGTGATTTCAAATATGGAGTCTACTCAGTTAACTTTGTTATCACATTTCCAGCTTTGGAAATACGTTCTGAGCAGGTTGCTACAAAATGAAAGGCAAATCCCGCAAAGAGCAGAAAAGCCCTCAAAAACTTTGAAGAAAAGAAATCTTGTTAATCTTGAACACTTAACATCTAGTTTGTATTCCTAAAATGCAATTGTTTTACTCTTCAAAATGAAGTGCCTTTGATGATGAAGAGAATGAGAAAAGTTGCAGTTCCTCTGGCTAAATTTATTTCTTTGAATGACCTAGCTAAAACTAATAACAATAACTACAAAGAAAGCAAACAAAACAATCAGTTTTTTCATCTGCCCTTTTTCTATAAATGTTTCTTTTTTTCTAGTGAGTTCTTTTCCAAGCTATGTGGAAGACAATTGACTTTTGGTAATTTTAAGGTTTTTTCAGTGGGAAGATGATATATCACTTAAACTTCAGTAAAAAAAGGTTTACTGAGTAAACTTTTTGTACTGATGTACTTTGATGTATGACTAAACACTTTCCAGCAGCAAAAAAAGGAATTTTGTGCTTACTATTTCCCCTATCTTTATGCAAGTTCATGTCTGCTGTCGTATTCTGAACAATTGTCATTATAGATTATATGGTCATAAACATTGCAACTTAGTTGACATAATTTAGATAACACAGGCAAAATTGTGCCATAGAAATAGATTCTGATTTAAACTGAAAAGCAATAAGAAATTTTTGGTGTTTCAGTAGACATAACAAACAGTAATATGATAAATAAAAAGTTTGAATGTAAAGCTATTAAAAAATAAAAAATCCAGGTATGCTGATATCGCCTGGAAAAGGTTACAGGTAAATACATATGATTTCTTTACAATAGAATTTTTTTAATGGTATATTTCAAAATAAAGCAACGTATTAATTTCTTTACAACTTTGCTTATGTGTACGATTCCACAATTTAAACAGTCTTTGTGTCCAAAATAATAAACTACTTCAGAACTCCTTTTAATATTATTTCAGTATGAGGTTTGAAAATATATCTCAAGTAAGTATGTTTGTTAAGCAAGAAATTAAACATAATCTTAGAGTGGTCTAAAGAAAGTCAGCTGTGTTTAGCTGATAACAATGTTTTTGTAAGAAGAACCAAAAACCACCCAGAAACAACTTTGGATTACCCTCGTCTCTTGAGAGAAATCACTAAGACACTACTAATTGAAATGACTGAAAGATTATGGTAGCATTTGGCAGCCAATCTATCTGAAAGCATCTAAAAATCTCACCTAATCTTTAAATAAAGGGTTAAAATGCACCTGCAAAGATTGAGTTTGACAAGTTAAAATCTTGTCCTACTGGTCATTTTTGAGTACTCCCTCCTTTTTTGAAAATCTGTGTGTCTCATCCATTTTTTCACAGAGTTAATGTTCTGTGGGGTTTTTTGATATCTTTATTTGTTGATTACTGTCTCCCATTCTATCTACAACCCAGTTATAAATTAAATACAAAATATAACAAATGAACTTGTAGTTTTCTATATACTAGCTGGTTATATGATGTGTGTTTTTACTTGCATACAATTTGCCTTTTCTTCCTAGTTTTTCTCAAATAATATGAATATATACTTCATGACAGGAAAGGTAATTAATTTAAGGACTAGTATACATGAAGCATTTTATTTTGTGATGGTCAGTATGAATATTATTTATTTTCACTATAAAGACAAGTGACTTTTGAAACGAACTCAGAATCGAAAGAAGAAGCTTGGGACAATTTGCTGTACCTATTTCAAGTCAGTTTGCTTGTTGCTAACTGAAGAAACACAGACCCTCAGAAGATCCAGAGAAACACTTCTATACAAACACTCGTAAATGTGAATTTTAATGGTAACGGAAAAAAATTTGAAATAAGTCAGGCAAATATGGGCTGTTGTTGACTATATCCTATAGTTGTATTTCACCTTCTGTCCCAGCAAGATTCCTTTTGCATTATCAGGCCTTTTAAATTTTCACAATTATTCAACAGCCACTGGAAGATGTGATGTATGCATAGATCTGAAAAAAGACTGAAACTGATATATCCTGGTTCATTGCTACAGGCTTGAATTTGAAAAACACTATTTTCACTGGAATTTTTTTCTATTTAGTCTGTTTTCTATTCAAGTCTACTGCTAAATAAAAAAAAAAATCAGATTTATTTTCCTCAGTTTATGAAAATAAACTCTTCATTTGTGCTGAATATGTCTATATTTGAGCTTGACTACAGGGTATCATGAGGCCTCTTTTGATTTATGTGAAGTTTGATTATGTTTAATTATTAATTGAAAATGTTCACTGCTAATAGAATTAATAGGGCTCTGGATGCTAAAAAAAACCACAACAACTTTAGAAAGGCTGCTATTTCATTGATCTTCTTGCCTCTGGATTATTTGAGTGACAGATAAAACTCTCCTACCCACTGAATGACAGAGTCATTTCTACAAGCATAAAATATTTTCTTAAGTATATTGCAATCAGAAGAAAATGTCAAACATTACTTGTCATCCACCCTATGAATTGTTAAATGCTTTCTTCCTCCCTGCAATCAGATGGCAGGCAGCCATTCTGCATGGCAGGAGTCTTCAAAATGGCAGGTGAAAAGGGCTCTAGTAGAGGAAAATAATGCTTCATAAAAGTCTCTCTGTACTGGAAATTCTTGGCAGAAATATTACCTGGGTAACTGCTGAGGGATTAGATAAGTAAGAAAAATTAAACCATATTGTCAGAATATTTGGGGGAAGAGTGGAAAGAGGAGTATTGCATGGCCTGTGGTAGCTAAAGGAAAATACTAGAAGAATGGAACTGAGCCCTTAGGTCTGTAATTTTCAGATTACACGGTGACTTTAGCCTATCGTTGTATCCACTGTAGGCAAAGCCTATAGTGCCAAGCAATTTCGCTCAGTAGAAACAGCCCAGAAGATTGAAATGATTGCTTCTAAGCTACTTATATCTACACAATTTTTACTTTAGTGTTTTTATTGTCGCACTAGGTATAGTCTAATTGGTAGGACTGAACATCCCTCAAACACTTGGCCAAAGATGTTGAAAAATCCAGTCACTGATTCAGAGGTCACTTTTCTCCATGAAGGCAAGCACCACATTTTAGAGAAGAGCTCACAGTTCCATTTCCTCTAAAAGGAATTGATTTATATGCATCAAAACTTTTCCATGAATGGAACATGGTTAGTGGGAATAATCAGTGGATTGAATACAAAACTGAGCCAAAATATTTAGACATATCCTTGGGCTTCTTCTAAAATCAGTGATGCAGTGAAAAAAAAAGTATAAAATAATCTTTAACTCTCCTTGGATGACTCTATTTCATTCGAGTCTCTCCAGGAGGACTACATAGAGATATTGTACCCCTCCTCTCTTACCGTTTCTAGCTCCTCTCTTCTATCACATCTCCGTCACTAAAAAATCTCAGCTGTAGAGGATAATGATTAAATAACCACCCACAATGTCCTGTCATGGTTTGTGATGTCATTAGGATTCCCCAGCAGAATTGATCAATTACTTAAAATTACTGACCATTTTTTGAGGGTGATACTTCTGAAAATAAATCAAATGATTATTTACAATGCTGCTACATGATAGAGAATTATGTTCCATTTTGTAAGCTTTAATACATGCAATACCATGCTTTTGCATGTGGTATGTGAAATATTTTAGTTCATATTTCTTTTCTCTTAAAGAATACATAGTAATAATTCAACAAATCTGAGCTATGATTTACTCCTGAAATTGGTGAGATTTGAAAAACTAAAGTTCTTTGTGCTGCTGATTAATAAAGATGCATTAGTGATGAAAAAGTGTATTAAGTAGCATAAAGATAGAGTTCAATTACTTCATTTACAGACTATATGATAGCACTTGAGTCTCACACCATGTAAGTGTAGTGATGCATGCTGAGATAAGCAATTTGGAGTAATCACACTGATTTTTTTTAAAGTGCTCCAAGTTTTCCACAAAACAGTTCAAAAAAAATCNCAATTTGGAGTAATCACACTGATTTTTTTTTAAAGTGCTCCAAGTTTTCCATAAAACAGTTCAAAAAAAAAATCACTGTATGCTAGTTAATTGGAGAAAATAAGCAGTGCAGCTCGTAGAAAAAAAGAATAGAAACAAGAAAACTCTGGAGTCAAGATTCAGACTAGCAGATCACTTACCAGTTGCTGTAGTGAGCAAAACAGGAAACATGCAGAAATTAACACTATTTATTGAAAATTAAAATAAATATTTAATTACTTATTTGAATAGTGGAGGGGAAAAAAAAACCAAAAAAAGCTAAAAACCAGAAGGAAAAATAAAAAGTGTTTATATCTTTCATCCCCTATTGTGTTTAAAGAATAGATTTGATACATAACACAAATGGCTCAACTTCACTCCAAGCACCTGTCCTCTGCACCGTTATCATCATGGATTGCACTCAGCTGATTCAGTAACTTCAGTGAGTCAACAGATGGCACCGGGCTGGTTGGTGGGGGATGCAGTCAGGATGTAGCAGCTTCTCCTGGCATCCTTCCTTCCCGTTCTTTTCCTATGCTCCAAACGTGTGCTTCACAGGATTGGGGTACACCACTCCTGCGGCGTACTCCCTTTGAGGTGCTCCAGTGCGGTCTCACCCATGAGTTGCCGTGCCTTTGGAAGGTATGCCTGATCTGTCATGCAGCCACCTTCTGTTCTATCTTTGTGTTCCCCTTGTTGGTTTTGCTTCTTCTTCCTTTCTATCCAGTATTTTCTGACCCTTCTTAAATATATTTTACAAAGGCCCCATCAAGTCCACTGAGGCTGGGTCCATTGCAGACCTTTCTGGAACTGAAAATGTCTTGGAAAGGAAAAACCCTGACCTCTTCCCCAGGATTTTACTCCTACTGCCCCCAGATGCAAAGGCATTTCCTTATGAACTCGATACACCTTTCAACCTGATAGCCTCTGACCATGAGATGACTACCTTGATAGATGAGGGAACAGCACTGAATATTGTTCACCTTGAGTGAAGACAGGCTTTTGACATGGTCTTCCATAAGACCCTCATGGGGAAGCTGACGAAATAGTGTCTGGATGAGCAGAATCTCATGGTGGATTGAAAACTTGCTGAACAGCTGTGCCCAGAGAGTGGTGATCAGTAGCAAGAAGTCTAGTTGGAGACCACTAATTGAGTGGTGTACCCCAAGGGTAAATCCTGTTTTAAATCTTCGTTATTCGGTTGGATGATGGGGCAAAGCGAACCCTCAACTAATTTGCTAATGACACAAAACTGGGGATAAGTGCCTCATACATGAGAGGGTCTTGTGACTGTCCAGAGGAACTTCAGGCTGAAGAAGTGGACTAACAGGAATCGTACAAAGTTCAACATGGGAAAGTACAAAGTCCTGCATCCAGGAACGACCAGCCCCATGCATATGTATATGTTGGGGACCAACCAGCTGGAAAGTAAATTTGTACTTTGAAGTCCTGATGGACAGTAGGCTGAACAAGACCAGTGCTGTGCCCTTGACAAAAGGCCGATGGTATCCTGGGGTGCATTCGGCAAAGTACTGGCATCGGTCAAGGAAGATGATCCTTCCACTCTACTCAGGTCTGGTAAGGTCACAGTGGACTGCTGTGCCCAGTTCAGGGCCCCTCATTACAAGACAGACATGGACATACTGGAGGGTCCAACAAAGGGACACAAAGATGATTAAAGGACAGGATCATCTCTCCTACGAAGAAAGGCTGAGAGCTCTAGGACAGTTCAACCTTGAGAAGAGAAGGCTCCTGAGGAGATCTTATCAATGTATATAAATGCATAAAAGGAGGAGGAAGCCAGCACCTTTTGAGTAGCTCCCACTAACAGAACAAAAGGCAGTGGGCACAAACTGAAATACACAAGTTTTCAAAGGAATATCAGGAAACTTTATTTTTTACTTTATTACTTTGATAACGTCTGAGCCCTGGCACAGACAGCCCAGAGAGACTGCGAAATCTCCATCCTTGGAGGTATTCAAAGGCCATTTAGACATGGTCCTGAGTACTGGGCTTCAGATGCCTGAGAGGGCAGAGGGACGAGATAACCTCCAGTGGTCCTTTGTAACATCAACCATTTTGTGAGTCTCTGAATCTATTTTCAAGTGTGTGTTGAAGATAGAAATTTAGACCAAGATTTATACTCAGGTTCATGGGTTAAAATTGTTTTCTGATGGCTGGCGTCTTATAAGACCAAACTATTTATTTGATATTTAGAATAGGAGGGGATTGGGTGCTTGGGATTTATTTAAACATAACTTGGAGTGACATAAATGAAAATTGGCATGTGAAGCAGGTGATTTTTTTGGGTTCTATATAAAAGGCTAAACAATCACTTGCTGGCCTTTAGATTTTCACAATCATGTGACAGATGGAAAGGTTAAAAGCTTTACCAATAGGAGCAAGAATTCAGGATTACCTGACTGTTCTCATTTCATTCATTTGTTGACATTTCCCATGCTTATGTCAGAATCTTCAGATTATGTTTGAGAAAGAGGCCTTTTCTTAATACAATAGTATATAACCAGAACCAGAGTTAGAAAACGTCAGGGGGTCTTTTTGTTCTTTTTTTTTTTTTTAAATGGGGTTCATGATCCCTGGTCACAGCAAATGACCTTGGAATCTGAAAACATCATCCAGTCATGCAAGCAATATTGGATTTGTGTCACAAGCATAAAATATTTAATGAAAAATAATAGAAGATCACAGGCAATTCCAGCGTTGTGTGTGTGGACAGTTTGGCAGCTCTTAAATTTACAGCACCATGGTTCTGTCTGTGTGAGCATAAGCCAATCAAGTTATTCTACTGCAGATGTCATAATGGCTTTACAGGGTGTTTAAAAAGGAATATGCAACAAGGACACATTTTCCCTAAGGAAAGCCATAAATAAGAAGAAAACAGGTTTTTTTGGACTAAGAGTAAAATGCATTTAGCCTGTCAAAACACATTTACTTCTCTGTATTTCATTTTTTTCATTATGCTATATAGTCACTGTTTGTTGAATGATGTGGATGTTTTTTCCTTGAATACCCTTACCTAATAGGCCATTAGATGTATTTATTACTCTTCAGAAGCCAAGTTGCTTCTGAAAGTCTGCATTCATAATATGAATTTGTTTTGAGTTCTGTGTACGTGAGCTTCTGGTGTTATCAGTCAGGCAGGTTCAAAATTATATGATTTTTTTGTGCTGTTTAAATTACATAGTCATTAAACTGATGTTTTCACAACCATGTGTTCACCAACCAAACTAACCAAGCAATAAAAAAGGAACAGCCACAGTATAAAGGGTAAGTTTAAATACTGAAAAGAGGACAGTGCAAACCTAAGGTAGTTAAAGAACTCAGGTCACACGATTTGAACGTAATTTCCAATGGGCCAAGTGCATAGTGGATGGATAACCCAAAATAAGCAAGTTCTGAAGTAGCCACCTACGCCATCCCTGGACGAGTTCAAAGCCAGGTTGGATTGGCTCTGAGCAACTTGTCTGCAGAAAGGTGTCTCTGTCTACAGAAGGGGGGTTGGAACTAGATGATCTTTAAGGTCCCTTCCAACCCAGCCATTCTATGATTCCATGATGATCCTATGATGACGTTTGCAGACAGGTTACACTGATAGCAATAGAGAGCCAGGCAATAATACTGAAGTCATAATTTCCTGCTCTGGGGAGTACAAAGAAAGAAGCTATTTGACATCAATATCTTTTCCCGTCACTGAAGTTCCACACTGTCAGGCTTGAAACAACGCAGAGAAAAAGGAACTCCCTTTCAAATTCAGTTTAAATAGCCTAAAACATTATTCATTCACTTCCAAATCCTTCAAAAATTTTTAAATCTCTTGTGCATTTTTTTCTTGCATCTAAATCTTCATCTTTTCTTTTAATAACATTTTTTTTCAGTCATATTACTCAGTCTGTCTCAGTCTGCATTTCAGCCTTTCTGCAGAAATTCCTTTCATCTCTTTCAGAATCCACTCAGTCAAGCACCTTGGTGGTTAATTTGACTCATCCAATCCTTATATGTAATGCCCCTTTCTTAGATAAAAGCTTTTGAGACTTACTGGACTTAATTTCTTTCCAGATCTGTGAAAGTAAATGTTGTTATTGTCCTTGGAGAAAAATGAAGAGACATCAACAAGAAAATAGACCCAAGTGGTGCTTTTTTTTTTCCTTTTTTAATTTGCCCTTCATCTTCACTACTTCCTTGGGGCTAACTCAGGTTAAAATTGAATATATAAATCAACTATGAAACAATTACGGAAATTAATGCATAAGTTCCAGGTTATCCATTGGGGTACTACTAAGGTACTACCTCTAAAGATAGTGATAGCCTAATAGTCCTCAGAATAAAAGGTTCCTCAGTTCCTGTTCCAGAGACAGTTATTATCCATGATTTTTGACCAGCCGGTCTGAGTTTACTGCACTGTTTCTAAATGAAGGTAATACAGACATATAAACAAATCTTGTCTGGGATAGCTGTCATATGTCCAGAGTGGCTATTTCTTTTTTTTTTTTTTTTCGAATTAGGTAGCTTAAACATAAACCGTGTACAGTTTTTTTATGGTTGATGATAAAACCAGGTGTACCTCTTCACTGCTGAGTGTCTCAGGAGATCATGTTCTTTGATTTAACACTCCCTTTTTCACACCAGTAAGTTTGCAATTTTTTTCCCAGTGGCAGGAGGGGAAAAAAACTGTAGCCTCACATGAGAACTCCTTGACCAGTGGAAGATGAAAGTTTGGCTGGGGCTTGGCTATGAGGATTCTAGCTAAGATTAAGATTTTCCACTTCTTGAATGACTGCTGCAGCCTCTTTTTTAGCTCTTACTGGAGATTTCTTCTCCCCAAACTGAACTTGAAAATTACATGGTCATTCTGCTGTGGAGCTTTTGTACTGTCAGCTAGTCCTAAGAGTACTTCCAAAATGCCAGCCACAGTGGACTGGCAAAAGGAAATAGTTTCTATGTTATAATTAGGCTTGCCCGATGAAAAGAGATTTGCTTATGCGGTGACAGGTTTAGAAATGTTCCGGAGCAGAGGCTTAAGAGCATTCTCCCATCATATGAGGTGCTTAGATTCTGGATAACAACTTTTTAAAAACAGAGATCAAATGTCTGCCATCTACTTAATTCCTGCTTCATCTTCTGACCCAGGTCTTTTGGGTAGCCTATATCCCCTTCTTTTTTGTGGCATATGTAAAGACACAAAAATAGCTGGATATTTCAAAGCAGTTTGAATTTAACAATTACAAGTCCCAACTGCAATTTTTCATAAGAGCTGTTATAAAAAAAAAAGAAGCCCAGTATACCACATACTCACTAGGAGACACTGGTGTTAGGCTTCTGTAGAGAATATAAAAATCTAATGTACTCTTCTCTCAATTTCTTCACTTTTTTCTTTTGTGCTGTTTTATGCAGAGAGAGAAAGAAATATATACCTGAGTTTTGGCTGGGTTGGGTTTTCCCTTCTTTTCCTTCTGCTTTTTCTTAATTTTTTTTTTTAATTACAATTACCAAGAAATGGTAAGTCCTGTTTTTATGCATGGAGTTGAAAAAGGTGGGCACAGACAGTTTTCTTAATATGTTTCAGGCTATGCTCTTGCATATCATTAAATAAAGGTCAAATTATGAAAAAATGAGCAAAAGTTAGCCTGCACAGTGTCACAGAGGTCCAACTGAGTGTGCGCCAGGCAATTTGTTTTACTATTACTCACACCTCATCTACAAATGTGAACGCTCTTGATGATTCAGCAGCACTAAATAAAAGCCTTGTCTACCGTGGCACTCCAAAGGGAACTGCACAATCAATGGAAAAGAAGAGTAGTGAAGAACTGGATTATTTGACAGTTGAATGCAACCAAATGACTTTTTGCTTTGCACATTTAGACCCTTGCTACAGAAGGGTAGCAGTGGAAAACAAGATTCACCGCAAGACCAGATTGTGCTCTCTCAGTGTTGGGACATACATAGAAACTAATTCCTCATAAACTTTTCACTCCTGTTTCAGAGAAGAATCCCAGCTTTCTGGACTTTTATCAAGAAAATTGATTAATTGCAATTTTCATCTCCATGTCCAAAAAACCACTATGAGCGCAAGCTAATGAGATTGTCAATTTCTTCTTAGATACTTCATGTAATCTGTTTAAATGGATTAAAGTTGTGGTGTCTGAAAGAAGTAATGTGAAGATGATTTCCTCTCTCAATATTAGTTTGAAACATCAGACTTGATGGTGATGAAAGTTCCCAGTGTTCTTCAGCTGTCTCTCTAGAAAAAGAGGACAAATCTGTAAAAAAGACAGTTGAGTTGAATGTCAAATGCATAAGTGCAGTATAAATGCATTAATTTGTCCTTTAGTTTGTCTGTTCAATACTGATTTTAAAAAATGAAATCCATTTTATTGATTATTTAAAAAAAAAACTTTAAAAAATTTAAAGATTTATGATAATGAAATATCTGTTTACTGGTTTGTTTTTTGGACTGGTGCTGGGGGAGGTATTGGCATGACAAGTGCACAAATGCATGATGGGATTCATTTACGCATATTGGAAAATAATGTCTTTCAGCATCCTTATCAGAAGCAGATATTAAACAAACAAAATGTGATAGAGTGTAAGATTGTCATATGAATTAGCCAGCACCCCCATCTGAAACCAAAACTGAAGGAATCTCACATTTATATTAGCTTTTAGAAACAATCTTTGCAGTGTTTCAGCTTCTTAGAAACTACCACCAAGGAATGTGACAAAATTAAATTTATAACAATTTAAAGAAAACAAGCAAAACCTGATCTAACATAATACTAGTAATTTATTTTTGTATTTAATGACAGCAGGTCAGATGCACAGTGTTTGCAAGAGATGAAACAAAGCAAATGAGAAAACACCTCTATGACATTCGACATTTCACTCCCAATTATCACTGAGCAGTTTGATGTCCTACGGCTAAAGATGCAAATATTGCAACCCCTTCTAATTTATGTTCATAGTAAATTTTGTACTTCACATGAAATCAAGATGAAAAGAAGGTATTTAAATTCAAATTAAATTATTTTCAACTGTCTAGGTTTATCTTTCTAGACTTTTTCATACTACTACCATAGGACATATTGTTTAAAATACTGTTCTGGAGGATACTCAGAAGTCATTGAGTGTTCAGATGAGAGAGGATCAATGAAACAACAATATTAAAATACTTACATACTTGAAATTTTGACCATATATCTTCAATTTATAAATAAAGAAATCATAATTAAGAAAACATATAAATATAAACATACATATATATATAAAATAATAGGATGCTAAGGCTTCCTTTCCAGAGTCTTTCTCTTTTCCTTCAAAAAACTTGTATTGTCTTTGACATTTAAATAAAACTAAAATTAATACATGAAATAATATACAATAAGTAGTACAGAAAAGTAACTAAGAATGTAAGGTGCTCATCCTGAAAAGATCTTAATGATCATTTTCAAAAGGGCTGAACATCTCTCCCTCTACGAATAAAATTTTTATATACTAGTCTCATAAGTTTCTGAATATTTCTAATTGATTTCTGCTTTTATTTCTTGGATTAAAAAGTAATAAGCAACAGTCAAATCCAAATTAGTCAGCTAACTAAGATTTTTATCTCATGCAACACTAGTATACTAATGGCAGCTTGTTAATATATATATACATTTTAAATTTATAACACGATGTGTAATTTAGAACTGACATTTGTAGTCAGACTACATTAAGTGTCTTATTTCTTAGAGGTATCCATAACCCTGAACACTGCACCTGATTCACCTTCGGAAGTTTGATTGTCTCTGCATGATATGTATAAGACAACCAAGTTATCAGGCCCAGCCAGCACTGATTTACGACAGGCAGATCCTGTTTGACCAACCTGATCTCTTTCTATGGCCAAGTGACCTATTCTAGTGGATGAGGGAAAGGCTGTGGATGTTGTCTACCTCGACTTTACGAAAGCCTTTGACACAGCATTGTCTTGGAGAAACTGGCATCTCACGGCTTGGACAGGTTCACTCTCCACTGCGTAGAAAAACTGTCTGGATGGCTGGGGTCAGGGAGTTGTGGTGAATGGAATTACCTCCAGACTGTGGTCAGTTACAAGTGGTGTTGCCCAAGGCTCAATATTGGGGTCAGTCCTGTTTAGTATCTTTATCGATGATCTGGATGAGGGGATTGAGTGCATCCTCAGTAAGTTATTTTGAAGATGACATCAAGCCAGACTGGAGTGTTAACTGCTGGAGGGCAGGAAGGCTCTGCAGAGGGACCTGGACAGGCTGGATCAATTGGGCTGAGTCCAACAGTATGAGCTTCAATAACGCAAAACGCCTGGTCTTGCACCTTGGTCACAACAACCCCATGCAGTGCTACAGGCTGAGAGAGAGTGGCTGGAACACTGCCCAGCAGAAAAAGACCTGGTGCTGCTGGTTGACAGCCGCTAAACATGATCCAGAATGTGCCCAAGAAGGCCAATGGCATCCTGGCCTGTATCAGCAATAGTGTGGCCAGCAGCACCAGGGCAGTGATCTTCCCCCTGTACTCAGCACTGGTGAGGCCACACCTCAAATCCTGTGTCCAGCTCTGGGCCCCTTGTTACAAGAAGGAGATTGGGGTGCTGGAGCATTTCCAGAGAAGGACAAAGAAATTGGTGAAGGGTTTGGAGCACAAGTCTTATGAGGAGATGCTGAGAGAGCTGGGGTTGTTTAATCTGGAGAAAAGGAGGTATATTAAGGGGGATGTTGGTCTCTTCTCCTAAGTAACAAGTGATAGGACAAGAGGAAAAGGTCTCAAGTTGTGACAGGGGAGGTTTATACCAGATATTAGGAAACGTTTCTTCCCTGAAAGGGTGGACAAGCCTTAGAACAGGCTTCTCAGGGAAGTGGTTGAGTCTCTTTACCCGGAGGTATTTAAAAGACATGTAGATGTGGGTCCTAAATACATGGTTTAGTGGTGGACTTGGTAGCGCCAGGTTAGTGATTGGACCTGAAGACCTTAGGGTCTTTTCCAACCTAAGTTATCTGTGGTTCTGTGGGGTTTTTTCCTCTACATTCATCTCGCCGTATTCTATTAATCAAGAAATTGAATTACGCTTATAAAGATTATACATCTACAAAGCTGCATGCTTGAACAAATCCATCTGACTTTATGAATGTCTGTTCTATTAATGACTCATTTTTTTCATGCAGAAGAAAAGATGTTCCTAATTATAAAATAAATGAATCTAGATAGTGATTAATTTAGGTGATATTCTCACACAAACTGCTATTTGAAATGATCCTTTTTCATTTGTTCCTTAAGACAAAAATTGTGTTAATAATTCTGTGAGATTTCCTCTTTGTATGCTTCTATGGAAGCAAATAGTGTTGAACAGCTGTTTTAATAAAAGCTCAAATCTCGTTTTGGTTGATTAAGACAGCACGATATTAATAGTTCAGAGAGTAAGAAATAAACAGTTATGGCAACATGCTGCAGTTACTGAATTTCTTATGACAGGCTTGTATATAATTTCTAATTTTAATTTCTAATTTTACATGTGGCCATGAGGACCACATCTACATCAGTAAGCAGTGAAATACAATTTTGTCAGATAATAGAGCCGATGGTTGAGGACGAGACAATTGCAATCACTGTGTGTGTTTCAGGGGCATTTACTTTGGCCCAGCTTACTTTGGTCCTAGGAGGTGAACTTAGAAACTGGAGTGCATTACATGAGCCCCTGGAATGCATGCAGGGATTTAGCTCTTGACCAAAAGTATTTCCATAATTGCCTGACTGAAACCACTCCACCATGTGAATGATGGGAGACAATTAGGAGGTACACTTCAAAACTATTGTCCTGATCCAAAACTCAAGTACTAAAGGCAAACGATCCAATACCATTTAAACAGCTCATGTACTTATTTTCTACCTAGTTTTCTGATAGCATCAAAAATTACAGAGTGATGGACCGAATACACTTGCACAGCACTCACCCTCCTTTATCTCTTGTTCCAGGATTAACCTCCCAGTTGTTTGTGCTTTCTAATAAAGGAGATAACTTCACTCAACACAAGCAACTGCCAATTCAGATACAGATTTGTAACACTGCTCTGTTTGGAATATACAATGCAAAGTATATCAAAGGTTAACCCTATTATCTCTTTTGACTTCTGAGAAACTGTTCTTTGTTTAGGTTCTATGCACACATGGGTGTATTGCGTGACTGTGGTAAGGTTTTGGTTGTGCAGGTGCTGCTGTGTTAGACACAGCCAATTCCAGTCGTCTCCAGTGAACCTATTGAAGGGCATATCTAAGCCTGTCCATGATGTTGATGTTAACTCTGGGAAAACATTTTAAAAAGGGTAAAAAATATGCTGTGAGAAAGAGGAATGAGGAATGGGTGAGAGAAAGAATGTTAGAGACATCAAGGTGAAAGAAGGAGGGCAAATAGATGCTCCACACACCAGAAGTGAGATCTGCCTGGAGCCCCTATGCTGAATCAGGTTGCTCCTCTGCAGCTTTTGGAGAATCACTCTAGAACAGGTGGATGTATCCTGAAAGAAGATACAGCCTATGGAGACCCTGTGCTGGAGTGGAGTCCTTCAAGATCTGTGATCTATGGAGAGAAGTCCATGCATGAGCAGGTTTTCTGGCACGACTTGTGACTCTCTGGAAGATCCGTACTAAGTCAATCTGTTCCTGAAGGACTGCACCCCATGGGAAGGACCCACGCTGGAGCAGATTGTGAACTGCAGCCTGGGGGAAAGACCTACGTTGGAGCAGTTCATGAAGGGCTGTATCCTGTGTGTCACCATGCTGGAGCGGGGGAAGAGTGTGAGGAGGAAGGAGCAGCAGAGAAAATATATGATGAAGTGAACACAAGTCCATTCCCCATGCCTCTGTGCTACGTGTGGGAAGGAGGCAGAAGAGCCAGGAGTAAAGTTCAACCTGAGAAGAAGAGAGGCAGGGGAAAAGTGGTTTTAGCTGCTTTTATTTCTCACTATCTTACTCTGCTATTAACTGGCAATAGATTAAATTAATTTCCTGCCAAGTCGTGCATTTTGCCCATGATGGTAATTGGTAAGTTTATCCCCCTCTGCTTTTCTCAACCCATGAGCTTTTAGTCTAATTTTCTCCCCTTTTCTGTCAAGAAGGGGAAGTGATAGAACGGCTTAGTGAGCACTTGATGGTCAGCCAAGTTGACCACAATAGGTAAATGAAAATATTTTCTTTCCCTTTGGGCAGTTAAGCAATATACAGGCCGTATAATCCTCCAGGGGCCCAACACCCACAATTCGGAGTTAATTTTCTTTAAATATGCTAAGTAACTTCATATATCATGCCATACGTTTATTTCATCCCCCTTCACACTCTTTTCTTTCAATTTCTTGTTCTCATCAAATTTTTGTCATGTGCTTAATGTCAAAGATTGTCAAAGAAGTTTGCTTTATAATTAGATCATTATAATATTTTTTTCACTTCTCATTACTATATTTTTCCCCATTATCATCATTATCAGCATTGAACTTATTAAAAAGAGAAATGCAAGAAACTTACCTGGTTTTCCATTTGAGTAAATTAGCCAATTCTTGTGATCAGCTTAACCTAAGCATATACTCATTCTGGTCACTGTTGCTGCCCTATTTTGTACTTTCCTACTGCAGCTGTTGCAGGGTTTCCTATACCTGTAGTTCTGCAGGTGGGATTCATCTCACCATTACTCCGAGTGTCTAAAGGATAAGTACTTATATGTGGGTTTGATATCCTAGCTCCTGTTACTGAAGTTAGGAACCTATTCAACATAGTTCTTGGTTTCTAGAGAGGTATTCAAAAGATTAAACAGGTAGGGTAAATCTCACTGGGTGTGCTGATTACAACAATTGTGACAGAATGCAAGTTCAGACATCTAATCTTGTGTTCAGACATCTAGTTTTATGTAGACATTTATGTAGGTAAATTGGATTCCTACCCTCTCTCTACATTGACACTTTTCTGAACTTATTTGGTATACTCTACAGCAACAGAGCAATCGCAGTAAAAGAAGCACCTTTAAGAACAAGAAAAAGGCCAAGATGTAGCTCAGCTAAGTTTTGTGTTTCTGATGAAGGTGCACAAGCAAGAAAAACAGCTGGCTTACGGGTTCTATAAAGTAAATGTAGATACTTGAGGAACTTGCAAGGACAAATTCACTTTCCCAGGATTTCAGACTTTGCCATAGCACTTATGGATATATTACAAACATAGAAAGGTGACATAATAACTCCATTGCTACAAACTATTTGTACAGACATTTTTCCTCTTGGTACTATTTCTGGGGTAATACAGTAATTTTGCAAGAGGAAAATTGAAAAAAAACCCCACATAGTGCTTAAATATAGACATACCTTTGGCCTTGGTTTGATCTAGTATTAAAGCTACTACTGGGTTTTTTGCAGAACTTAGGCCAATAATATCTGTGCATTGCCAATGCCAGGCAGACATGAGGAAAAATAGGTGCCTTGTTCAGATGCAGACATTCTAGTGTCATCACACAGGCTTTCACGACACTGGAGCCCTTATATAAACTTTGGTAGCAGTATGAAGTGACTAGTATTCCTTGTCCAATCTTACAATATCCTTATCCAGCTGATTGTATCTTGTTAGGAAAACACACCACTGCCCTCCAAAGTAGAGCAGAAGCAAAATCAATCAGTAAGCTATTGGGCATAGGCAGAGGTTGTTCCTCCATTATGGAATATGGAAGGATGAAGTCTAAAAGAAATGAGCCACGACTTGGTTCCTCAAACATAATCTTAGCCTTATTACTTCAGAGTTTTAATATACCCAAAAGAATATGCCAGAAGTTCAAAAATGGTGCAATGAATGCATAACTGCAATAAAAATATGTAACCCACAATATAATTCTGGACTTGTACTAAATTTTATTTTTTTATTTTGAAAACAGAAAAAAAATTAAAATGTTTTTCAAGTATGTTATCATTTAACATTATTTGAGATGTAACGGGAAAAAAGTCTTTCTTTTAATTAGCATTTTGTCTCATTGGTTAGACAGTAACAGATGAACATGAAAGTTATAGTTGAAAGTCCTCATGTACTCAATTCAGCTACCACTTCGCCCATGATTACACACACTCTGGATAGCTTGATAAACAGTTTCAGTCACACAGGATCATGGACACAGACACAATATTCACTGCATGACTGGGCTTTTCACAGAACACTTTTTTCATCCCTGCCTTACCAGGTTTTGTAGGACTTCATTTAAAGAATTTGTCAGGTTGTCTATTTTAAAGGGAATTTGTTATAAGAAGGACCTGAGGTAATTAGAAGTGGAAATGAAACATTTATTGATTTTACATCAAGATAAGGTATTTATACGTTTAAAAGTAGTGAAGAGAAAGGGTTCTAATTTAAACAAATCTCCTGTAATACCCTCTATGATATTAAGACATTTTATCAATGCTGGAGAACAAAGTAGACTCTGAAGGTGGTTTTGTGCTGCTTTTTTTTTTTTTAGAAATGTATTGCCACTGAATTAGAAAACTTCAAAAACCATTTAAGAATGGTTTGTAGTATAAGAAACTGAATTTTAGTCAAATTCTCTTCTTTGCTGTGAGGCATCAGGAAACATACTGGATAGAAACATGTGAAAAGTCTAAAAATAAAGGTGTAAATGAGGCAGCTTTAGTTGCTTCTATTAAACTGCAAAAGACTACTTAGTTATTGCTTTCAAATAAACATTGAATTAATAAGATAAATGTTGCAGTTTACATTGTGACTTTCCTATTGTTTCAGAGGCACGTTTCTCCTAGATTTAAAAGCATCTGACTGTCATCTTTGTAAGACTTGCCATAACTTTTATTCATGTACAGTTAATAGCTTGGTGTTTAGTGATAGTAGATTAGCAGACAGTGTTAGAAGAAAGTTTGAGTCAAGATTTTTTCAGATGTGTTTAAGGTAAAGGAACATGAAGCTGAGGAAAATATTCATTCCAATGCCTCTTCCATACATTTGTGAGGTTGTTTTTTCCTAATCATCTCAGACTAGCTTTACCAGGCAATTCACACTACGAGGCATATTGTGAACTCCTAGGTATTTATTTGTCCTGGAACCCTTCAAAGGAGCTTTGAGTAATACCAATTGCTCTAAACTTGTCTTTGAGGAGCTCCTTGATGATATATGGATGACTGACATTTATTTAATGCTGTACTTTCCAAATGTCATGTGTGAGCTTGACTCCCACATGCACTCATCTAGGTCAGTTCACTCCCAGTTAAACAAATTTCAAAGCAGCTTCTATGTCACTGACTTTTCAACTGAATCAGTGAAAGAAAAGAACAAATAAAAGAAACAAAATTGGTATAGCAGGAGCAAATAGCCTGCTTCCAGACTTTTTCTTCAGCAGCTTTGCCATTCTCCCTTAACACATTCACTGCCACACAGGTGACCCTATGTTTCTCTAGCATACTCCAAATCTTTTCTTAAGTTCTTTGTCAAAATCTAAATATTCCCTCACTTGCTTTATGGATTATACCTTGAAAGTCCCCCGTTGTCTTCATTTTGGTAGTATTTTAATTCATATTCTTTTCCCGCAGTCATGGTCCAAGACAAGAGCAAAGAAACTTGCAAGGATTATCAGTAGGCTACATTCTGCTCTTTGAAGCCCTTATCTTCAGTAAATAAGTAACATTCTGGTCTTAATCAGGAAAGTGACATACTTAAAGTTGATGGGTTACGAGTTCACAAGTAATTGGAACATGCATCTTAAAGTAATATACAATACTAACAGTATTACATAATTATAAAATTCTGATCTCATTTCTTGAGGGAAAGAAAATAATTACCTTTCCTCTCCAGGCTGAGATTATCAGCAAGTTTTTGCTCGGATTCTGCCTGTGAATTTTTTTCAATTTATCTTTCATTCCCAAGTACCAGTCATAGCATTCAGGTTATAAAGTTTCTTGTTGCATATGTAGGTATGCTGCTCCATATTGAAACAGATGTATAAATCTCTTAGAAACTCAGTGAAATTTCATGTAGCTTACAGTAATATTGCAATGTGATACTCACAAAATTCTACAGGACACTTTTATGAATCTGAATGAACAGATGCTATAAATAGAAACAAACAGATTTAATATAGTCAGTTTATCATATCATTATTTTTTATATAGACTAGAACTGTTATACACTAACAAATTTCTTCATACTGTTATGAAAAATCAACTACATGCAATAATCAACAAAGCATTAACTTTGCCCTCAGGGTTTTGTGGTATTTCAATGTATTGCCAAGAAAGATTAACTAAGTATTATTTAACATTTGTAAATGATTATGCCAATTTTGTGTCTCATTCTCTCGTAAAAAAAGTTATTGCCGAAAAAACAACTTCCACATTCTAAAACCTAATGAGGCTGAAATTTTATATCTTCGTCTTACAGTGAAATAAATGTTACAATTACATTCTATCAGAATATAGGTACTCAGTAGGCTTGTATGGATGCTTTCCAGGCAACCAGTTCCTCTTTCACTATCACATTTATTTAAAATATAAACACAAAATAACTCTTCAAAAAAAGGAGCAATGTTGCATACCAAATAAGGACTTTGTTTCATTACAAGTGCTTATATACAATTTTATCTACACTAGGAAAAAATAATCTGTAAAAAATACCCATACTGAGCTATAGCAGTGCTAATTTCTTAGATTTCACAGAATCACAGAATACACTGAGTTGTAAGGGACCCACAAGCATCATTGAGTCAACTCCTTGTCCTGCATAGCACCATTCCCAAGTCACACCATGTGCCTGTCCAAACAATTCTTCAACTATGGCAGGCTGGTGCAGTGACAATTTCACCTTAAATTTTTAAGCATTTAGCAGCTTGTATTTGTATCTAGGAAGCCTTTATCAAATTATTCTATAAGCATATCCATAGTAACGAGAAGTATATGTGTCCTTTAAATGCATCTATTTGTGGTGTCATTTGGTTATGTTAAACTGGAGGTGTGCCAAGATCTGATAATCTCAATAGGAGATTTAATTTACTTAAAGTTCACTGAGGTTTGATGAATACTAGTCTGTCCTAATGATGCTGTCTGGAAAAGAATGACAGGCTGGAGGAGATGGCTTTTGGAGTGATTATCACACCCTGTATTAATAAGTCTGCATAAATGATAATTTTAAGGATCTTTAAAAGCTGAGTGGATTATGTTCTGTGCCAGAGGGTGATGGATGAAGGAATCCATCCAGTTAATATGTTGTACTATCTATTTCTTTCAGCATTTGAGGAACTTCACCAATCAGATGAAAAATAGAGAATCATATGACTAATTATAAAGTATCAGGAAACTGTCTTTTTTTTTTACAAGAATTGTTCTTGGTTTGGAAGAAGAAATTACTTCATATCTCCTCAGCATAATATTACAATGGATTAAATGTGACCACTATGAGTAATTTCTATAACTTTACGTTTCATTTGAAGTTTAATAGTACATTGAATTTTTTTTTAAATGGAGATCAAAATTGTCTGTAGGAATACTCCAGAAGCATTTATATAATCTGTTCTCAGCTACAGTATCTACAGTTGCTCAGATATGGTATTTATAGTTGAATCCAGCCTTGCAAAATTTTTAACACCAGGAATATTTAACCGGGGTAAACAATAGGTTAGAATGGGATCATACTGGTGCTTCAATAACCTTTCTGCTATCTACGTGCTGTAGCTTGACCAATTTGTTATGTATGAGAACGGAAGAATGGTTGAAACCTAAGGAAAATGGCTTGACATTTAGATGCTTCAACGTTTTCCATCAATGTTAATATGGCTATAAAACAGTCATCCCTGATGCCATTTAATAATGAGGTAATGCTTATTAATTACAAATGTTGTTTAATCTGTTCCGGTTACTAAAGGTTATGTGTTCTTTTATTATTTACTATGATTAATTCTATGTCTTCAGAGAAGCAAAACCTTTCAGAAATTAAATGAAATTTAAACAGCGTTTTAACCCTCGTAGGCTCTTGTATCCCTAGAAATACTGTCTAAAGAATGCAGAAAAAAGTATTATATATTGAAATTTCTGTGTCTCTTGCTCTGAAATCTCTAAAACTCTATCTTCAAACCATACTAAGATAAAAATGTTCGGTCCCATGGTATAAAAAAAGCAACATATGATTAATTAAATGTATCTTAGACAGAGAATTCATGCTGGGCAAGAAAGACTTCTTTTCCAGCATGAATCTTTGTAAATTATTGCATGGTCTGGAGATAGATGAGGAGCACTTTTTGGTTGTAAAAATAATATAATTTGATAGTGAACATGGAGGATGTTAAAAGATATTATGCTTGTGCACCATAAGCAAAGCTTAAAAACTCAAAAAGAAGGAATTCCTAGTAAAGCAAATCATAGACTTTTTTCCTACAGATGATATCTATAATAATATGTGGAGTGTATAACATTAACGATATGATATGCTATATATACAATATAAAAATATATCTATAGTAACTTGGAATGCAATATGATTAACATAAAACCAGTTCTAAAATACTGTAGTGTGAATTTTGACTTTAAAGCAGTATATGCCATGCACAGACTATATGAACCAACTATCAATTTTCCTTTTCCTCCTGTATTTGTCTCTCAGTATTGGAATTTCAAAACGTACAGAGAAAGGTTTAGGACTACCAAGACTATATGTAAATTCTCTGTTCTGACACTATTGCTTTAACCTATAAATTTGTGAATGAAGAGATCTTACACTAGTAATTTCTAATAAAGTAACTCAAAATTTAAATGCATCTGCTTATATTGATACAAAAAAGTTCTTCCAAAATGGTTGTGACATACAATTCAAAACCAAGTCATGACTTAAATGCATACATTTATCCTTATACAGAGCTGGATAATGTTTCATAAGGGGATATATTATTCTCTCAAGTTTCAGAAGCCCTCTTGTAGGAAAGTAATAAACGATTTGAAAATCCTTTTTAGTTTAGAATCTATGTCCATAATTCTTGAGGGAATATGATGAAAATGTTGGTAGACGTCATGTCTGAATATTGAGCTTCTACTTATATATATACATATATATAATAGATACATTTCCTGACAGCACCACTGGTTTCTAGAGCCTGTGTAAGGATGTATTGCTCACAATCAGAAGTTACACATTTACAGGTTTGGCTTTTATCAAAGACTAGTGCCAGTGTGGTAAGCGAGGTCTCTTGGTAGGTGTTTCCAGGTGTCTGCAGCATTTTCAGGCAGCGGCTTCAAATAGTTCTGTTTAACAGCTTGCTACTACAGAAGAAAATCTTTTCAGGGGAGTTGTAAGGTTAGAAAGCATCTGCTCATTTCATTAGCAGGATATTGACACTAAAGCTATACAGAAAATTTGATAACAACTTTAGTTGATGCTATATATTATGTTCTTGGATTATATTTACAAAGCAGCCATAAGTTCTCATATCTTAATGTTAGCATTTACTTAATCTGTTATCTAGATTTATAGTAGCTTAATTTAAAACTGATTTTTTTTATATATTAATACTATGTGATACCATCTAATCTCTTAGGCAACTGCCTAATTCTAGTTAACTTCCTAAAGCTAAACATTGGAAGGATAGCATGTAACATTAAATTGGACTCATAAATGAACACAGAACATATGATGTATCTCATGGTGTTCACATAGCACTTCAGAGCTTTAGAAAACCAGGATTTAGTGGAAAGAAATGCTGTGATTTTGTTTCAGATCGAACATCCTACAGTTTGACCTTGAAGGAAAATTATAGGTACTTGACTGTACTAAAGGCAAAGAAAGTCTGTATCTAATGAGATCTCTCTGAATGTATTTATTTCAGGGTATCACTCACGTAAACCTATTATTGCTTTCTATTTGGAGAGGTTATATAGAGGACTACAACTTTTCATTTAACTTACATTAGATTTCAAATACTTTTTTTTTTTTTTTTTTTAATAAACATTGAGCCAAAAGGGTAACATTTTTCCAGCTAAGCTTTAAATGCTCTTGCAAATGATACAAGCTAATGGAAGGTTTCAAGCACAAGTATTTTTGTCCACTCACTGGAATTAAACTGACTATAATGTAAGTGACGATTCGTAAACAAGGGAAATAAGGAATGGAAGTTAACCCTTCCTGAGATGGTCTAATAAGAACTGGAATTGTGCATCCAAATTCTAGGGAAGTACCTGAAAAATAGTCTTGTCCTATTTTAAAGGAATGACACTTGATGTCTCTAATTTCTGGCCCTTTTTAAAAACTCTATGTTCAGCATGTACTGTTTAGTGTGAGGGAAGAGAAGTCAGATTCTGCTCTTGCCTCACATAGCTTTTCTGTTTAAGGTAGCAGTCTAACTGCAGGTAATAACTACTCAAGAAAATCTTTTCTCAAGGGTGCTTTTGCACGACCCATTTATCAGCAGAACTGGTTAAAAAGATATTTTGGTTCATGAAATATGGGAGAAAACAGACGCTCTTCTTTTTCTGAAGGTAAAAATGTAAACCAAATACTTGCTGAGTGTCCTCTTGATTTGTTCACTCATCATTAGCTTCTCTCTCTGGAGATCCTTTGTTTTTAATATGGTTTCATTCGGGATACAGAGACACATGAAGTTTAGAGGCAGAAGTAATTACTAAGTAACCATTAATCAACAGGAAATTTGAAGGAATAGAACAAAAGTATCAGTACTTGGGACTGAACTCAATGCAAAGGTTGTGCTCAAGCTCTTATCAGATTAATATATACTTAAGTATGCCACCAGGATTTCTAGGTTTATATTGATGGGTGATCTGTTGAAGTTTGAGGGCTCAGGTTTAGTTAGTCCCTACCTCTCTTTCAGTCAGCTTTGGATAAAGAGAAACATTTACTTTTTGTTGTCAATTCAGAGCAATATCTGATTGGCCAATCTAATCTGTGTTTGGTACTCTAGCCAGAGTTCATCTTGATAAATACATAATTGACTCTTTCCCTGGAATGAATTGTGAAGTTATCACTCAATACATTTCTCTCACTAGGTTGGTAAGCCATACTGCCTATCTCATCTCAGAGGCAAGACACAAAATGCCTGTTTTGGACTAAGAAGTATCCTTCACTGCTCACAATGGCATCTTATTTGGATCTGTCGCAATAGACATATTGAGAATGGGACCGTATCCTTTTCCTGCCTGGTAACTTAGATTCTGCAATTCTGTTTCTGAGATTCAGCACTAGCAAGTCTGCTCTGGACCTTTTGTTTATTTACTTTTTTCCTTATGAATGTAATAGAATAATACTCAATCAGTGGTACCTCTGGGGCTCTACAGCCTAACCACTTTCTTAAAAAAACCCTTTGATTTCATATTCCAGCTAATGTCTGAAGTAGTCTGTCCCTTTTATTTTTTTTGGGGAGCACACCCTAAATCTGCTAGCTGACCACATATTCTCTCTCTCTCCTGTATTTATAATTTGCAGCATTTTCCAGCCTAGAATCATTTGTAGATATTAACTGGCATCCTACTTCCTCTTACAGACTCTAATAGTTACTAATTTTGCACTGCATATCCAGATCTTGCATACTGCTGTGCTTTGTTCTCCTTCATTTACTGTTACTCAAACAGCTTTCAGTCTGCAAACCAGTTTTAATGTATGAGGTAATTACAATTAATTTTCATGTAATATTTCTTGTGATGCATGTATCATTCTTTTTAAGGGGCATATTTTATCATCTGTCTCCCCTAATTTCCACTTTTATCTGGACCCAGATCAAGCAAGTTTTGGAAGATTTGCTGCTTATTAATCTGCCCTGTGTATCAATCATGAAAATATATTCATTCTTAACAGGTTGGATTTTATTTATATGTATGTCTCATTTCAGTGCAAAGTAAAAGTCTTTAAGAGGATGAGTCTTGGGGTTGCAATTTTAACTTGAAAATTTTGTACTGCAATTTTTTTAAACTTTGAAAATCAAAATGGAAGCTAATAATTTTAACAAGCATAGTAAATTCCTTATTTCATGAATAATTTTTAATGCTACTTGATACACATGGAAAATAATTTTTTGTTTATTCTTCTGGCTAGTTTTCCAGCCTATGAGTGATATTTATCATTTGGAATGGCAAAAGCAACGGCACTTAATCCAGAATTTACATATTTTAATTTTTGTGCATTTTATTTTTAGCTCATGAAAATTACTTTTTTTTAGACTATTTATTACATAGCTAATATTGGATCTGTATGAGTAGCCAAAGAAAAGTCCTTAGTACTTAGTTTTTTTGACTGACGTTCATTCAGTAGAGATAGAGCCTTCTGGTAGAGGCATTTGAACTGTATACCTTTGCCTCTCTTTATAATCTTCGTAATATAAAGAGAAAGGAACAATTTCACTATACAGATCATCTCATGTTAACACTTTAAACAGATCAAAGAAATTACTCTCTAAGATATGTTTATTTCTCGCTGCTGATTTTAATAAGCAAACTGAATCCGGCTTTGAGAGATGTTTAAAACTGATGGATGTGAACCTAATTGTCAGATTCTAGACTCAGAAATGCAATGGAAGAATTCTTACCTGGTAACAAATGACCTATAGTTCTGAGAGTTTTCTGACAGGGAAAAAATCTAAACCAAACCTGAACAACATCCTTCAGCTTTCTTAGTGTTCAATAACAAGCTAGCACCATCGCATTAATAGATATTTTGAACAGCATCAGACTCAATATTGATCCTTTGGGTATGCTGCAAGTTACTGACCTTGAACTAGACTGTGTGTCACACTCTGGCTCTGGTCATTCAGACAGTTTTCATTTCACCTAAGGGTCTGCTCATCCACCCCATATGTCATCAGCATTTCCATGAGGATCTTAGGAATGAGAGTGTCAAAAGATTTAAGTCCTTAGACAATATCCGCTGCTCTCTCTGCATCTACTGGGCCAGGCATTCAGCCACAGAAATTTATCACATTGTTCAAGCATGAATTCCCCTTGATGAATCCATGCTGACTGCTCCCAATCACCTTCCTGTCCTTCATGAGCCTGGAAACAGTTTCCAGGTTGGTTCTTCCGTCACCTTTATGAGGATCAAAATGAGGCTAACTGATCTGTACATTCTTGGTTCCTCTTTCTTGTTCTGCTTAAAAATAGGAGTGACATCTTTTTTCTCCATCCCTTGGGCACTTCTTCCACTCACCATGACCATTCAAAAATTACTGAAAGTAGCCTTGAAATTACATCAGTACTTGTGAGTGTAACCGATGAGATTCCAAGGACTTCTGCAGGTCCTGTTTGCCTAAGTATTCTCTGATCTGATCCTTTTCCACCAAGGGTAAGTGCAGGTCTGATAAAATACAGATATGGAATCTGTTCCATGCAAATGAACACTGAAAGGATTTTGTTCAGGTTGATTCGGTGATTCTGTCACTCTGTCATTTTGTGATTTATGCTTGTGCTGCTCTCTCTTTATATATTCATTTTACCATGACTTTTATCAAACAGTGTGACCAGGAGCACATGTATTGTTAAAATTATATGTGCATCATACAGTTATTCATGACTGTGCATTCCATTCCATTCTTAATTAATTTTCTAATAATTCCTAAGTTTATCTATTATATTTTTGATGTAAATTGCAAATGGAAGTGAAATTTTGACCAGATAACATAACTTTTTTAAATACAACAGAATCTACTTGTTAGAGCTGGGTCAGCATGCACTTTTTTTTTTTTAATACTTCATTTAACAGATAAAATAATCCTTTCAGGTCATAGAGGACAGCAATATTATATAAGAATTTAATAAAATAGTAAGCACAACAGCTGAAGAATCTCTATTTCACTAGAAAAAAAGTAAATTTTTGAACAATAGAGGGTATGTTAGAAAATTGATATATGTATGATATGACTCCAAATACTTGTGAGAACCACATTTGTTCCCACCAATCCCTTTTGCACTTCATTTGTACATTTCTACTAAAATTTGGGGGTTTTTTATCATTTTCTTGGTGTAGTCCAAGGCTTTTTTCCGTTAGTAATGCAGTCTCTTTTTACACTCCCAGTGTCACCTGGAGAGGAAGATTTCTGAAGAGCGAGCAGAGCAGCTGTTGCCTACTTGGAAGGAAAATCAATGACCTGACAATTGGCAGCTGCAAACCTGTGTACAGTTTAATAGCTGAAAGGCAGAGCACAAGAAAACAGCAGGTTGTTCACCTCCTGGGTCCAGCACACCTAGGTTTTGTAAATTACTGTTGTTCAATCGAAAACCAGTTCTTAGTGTTCTTAATAATACAATAGATTTTAAAAGGTGTCTTTTTTCTCCTTAGTCTGNCTGGAGAGGAAGATTTCTGAAGAGCGAGCAGAGCAGCTGTTGCCTACTTGGAAGGAAAATCAATGACCTGACAATTGGCAGCTGCAAACCTGTGTACAGTTTAATAGCTGAAAGGCAGAGCACAAGAAAACAGCAGGTTGTTCACCTCCTGGGTCCAGCACACCTAGGTTTTGTAAATTACTGTTGTTCAATCGAAAACCAGTTCTTAGTGTTCTTAATAATACAATAGATTTTAAAAGGTGTCTTTTTTCTCCTTAGTCTGGTCACAAATTCTAGTTTTTAAACGTTCATGAGTTTTACAGAATGTCAGATATATAAACAGAATGCAAATATAAGTATACATATATACTTTTGCTTTGTTTTCATTGGGAAAACACAAATAAATAAGACCTTAAAAGAATGCATAAACTAATGTTCAGTAATCATAGGAAAAGAAATCTTGCAGGAAACTTCGATGAAACAATGATAGCTACTATAGTTTCAACAAAGCTGAAGAGAGGATTAATTGCTGGAGCAAAAAATGCTTAAAAAAAAGTCACTGAACAAACATTTACGTTTATACAAAGCATGCTGCTTCTAGTTTTTGACAAATTATGTGTTCACACTTGGATCAACTTTATTTTGTTACCTGGGTAGATAAACAACAGAACAGAATTTGAATGTGAGGCAAAACTTAATTGTTCCATCCCGTAACTGCCTGACATGAGTAGGTGGTAAATTTTAATAACAATACAAATGCAGAAAATATATGAACTGAAGTCTCATAACATTGTAGGAGAATTCAGGGGATCTACTCAAATGAAAGCATACTTGCATTTCTATTAAATAACAATAAAATTGGAGCTGTTGAGTTTTAAAAATATTCAAACTGTAAGGAGTGGTGCCTAAGGACTGGTGCCTTGGTTATCGTCATAATTTTTCACTTAGTCTAAGAAACACAGAATGCATGAGGGTGGAAGGGACCACAGTGGGTCATCTGGTCCAACCTCTCTGCTCAAGCAGGGTCATCCTAGAGCACGTGGCACAGGATTGAATCCAGGGGGTTCTTGCATATTTGCAGTGAAGGAGACTTCACAACCTCTCTGGGCAATCTGTTCCAATGTGTGGTCACCCTCACAGTGAAGTTCTTCCTCATGTTGAAATGGAACATCCTGTGCATTAGTTTCTGCTAAGTTATGAAACTTTCTTCAAATCAGCAGCCTTTCACAGAGGGGATAAAATTAACATAGGATCTGAAAAAGGGTCATAAAGAATTGTATCATACTAAACCCATTTAATTTGTGGTAAATCCTACTACATTGTAGTTATTTTGATTATGTTGAAATGGAGGCTACCAATGGTATCTACCAATGACATAAATTAGTTCAGGAACGGAAAATGGTTATGATTACTATTACTTTTCCCTCTTGTTTAGCAGTTGTAGCGGTATATTGGGATTCTGACTGACTTTTGTTAAAAACTTTAAAATCTTTAATGTTATCCTTTTTATGTCTGCGACTCAGTCGCAAAATGAAATAGTAAAGATCTTTCCATGATGACAATTTTACATCTTCTTACTATCCATTAAACAGTTTTCTCTTCTGTTGATGAAAGTTACAATGAATAGCTTCAGATAAGTGAACACTGAGCTACTATTTTTGGTAAGAGCATCTTAGTATCCCAAAGGGAACCGGTTTTGATAAAATGCAAGAGAAACTTGGATGACTTACAACTTTTGAAATTAACTTGACAGAACCTAATTGCAGCCAAAGGTTGACACAGAGACTTCCTGCAAGTAGTTCTAAATGGTGTACATAAAGTAGACAAATGATGTGTTGTATAAATGAAGGAAGAGGAAACTACATTCATGTACTGAAGTGATGACAGCTATGTAACTACCTAGAGAGATGAGAGATAGAAGGATCATTCTTCTCTGTCATGAAGTAATCACCTGCTATGCAGCAGGCACAGTCAAAATAGCAACATCACTTCCACTCAATGCAAATTCTCCCCTGAGTTCTGCATACACTTTAGCGGTTGCACATCCTGATTTGGGAACGTTTTGTCATTCTCATTTCTCATGTACTGAATTTTCAATACATCGCTCTTACTTTCTCATTTGCTGCAAACTTTTTATCATGATGTTCAGACATTAAGAAGGTCAATATATTGCTGCTCTTATACATCTCAGCCAGTCAGTTTCTGGGGAGGTTTTATTTGTTCATCATTTATAGTTACCTGTGATATATGTATCATATATCTGCCGAATTTATATGTGCTGAAAACGTTGACATTTTTCTGCTGAAATAAGAAATCTCTTAGGTTGTTCCATAGTTAAATACAAATGCCACACTTTTTAATTGTTGATGGATACATGTTTACTGTCTTACACGAAGCTTCAGCTCCAGTACAAAATGATTATACAGCACTCTCTTCTTCCATGAAAAAGAAACAAAGAAACCTCCACAACCCTTAAAAATGTCTTAAAATGCTAGGACACTTCATTCAAACACAGAGGCTTCAATTACTTAAGGCAAAGAATCATTTGGAGTCTGATACATGAACATGTGATGATAACAATTTTCTGCCTGATACTTTTGTTCTTCTCCACTTTTCAAATCCATGTGTTTCACATGCCGTCCCTCTTGCTCTCATTAATTTTCAGACAAATCTAAACAAACAAAAGCATACAGCATATATTTGAAAATATGGCATTGGGAAATCATGCGAGTAGCATACAAAAGTATTTCCACTCAGATCTCCATAATAGGTTTTTAGGATTATCAGGCATTACCTACTTTACAGGGATACTTTGACTGCTATAATGCCGAAAAAGAGCTTTACTGTGAGTCAGGCTTCCAAAATCACAGTTTTCTGAGAAAGACTGAAATACTATTGGCTTTTCACCTTAGATGTATTGAGCTCAGACATCCCAGTGCCCGCAGCAGAGGCTTCAAGAACCTCTGTGAGGAGTGGTCAGGGCTGCCCTATGCTGGACATAGCTGGTTCCGCTGGCTCCAAACAACCCATCTCAGGGCATGTCTGAGCCCCACAGCCAAGGTGGAGGAACCTTGGGGAAAGTGTATTTAGGAAACCATATTTTAAAATATATTTAAAAAACTTTTTAAAAATACTGCATGACAGCTTCAGAAGGACAAGTGAGGAGTGTGTGCGTTCCACATATGTGCTATTTCACGTAGTACTGCAGACAGCAAGGTGAGTGAAAAGGAGGGAAGAAGGTGCCCCTGCAGCCTGTTGATAGGACCACACCTGAACAGGTGCACTGCAGCCTGTGGACAACAGGGAATGGGACAAGTGTGAGGAGAAAGGAGTGGCAGAGAGGAGTTTTACGGACTGACCTCAGCTCCCATTTCACATTAACCAGTGCTGTTGGAGTGGTGGAAGGTGGAAGAGCCAGGGGTGAAGGAGTGAAGTTGAGCCTGGAAAAAAAAGGGGGAGAGGTTGGCAGGAAGGTGTGTTTTTGTCTTTGCTTCTTATTTTCCATGTCAATTATCAATACATTACATTAATTTTCCCTTTGATTTTAAAGTCAGGTCTGGTTTGCCTCTCATGGTAAATGGCAAGCAACTTCCCTGCCTTTATTTTAGCCCAAATCAGTCACCTTCCTCCAGGTGCCTATTGTCATCTGAGCTTTAATAGAATGACCAAGACATCTGTATAGCGCTGAAGATAGGGCAAAGGAAATACAGAAGGCACACTTACTTGTGGGCCAGCTCCTAGAAACCAAGGATATATTTGGGCAACTTAAATGGAAATCCTTGATTCACTTAAATTCAACAAAGTTCACAAGCAGACACCTACATTAAAATGTTTACAGTTGCAGTTCTGGCCAACACTAGAGTCACAGCAAACCCTCTTTCTCCTCAAAGGTTCTCCTGGAATTAGAAGGAGAATGCTAAAACTCCAAGTCTCATTTTAATCTCGGCACTAACAAAAAGTGAAACGAAAACAAACAAAATATAAACTGAATTATTTTATTAGTGAATCAATAGGCAATGAAGATGGAATACTACCAGTGATATTATTCTGAAGCTATGCTAATTTCTTGAAATGTCTTACTGACGTTTAGGATGCAACATATTTTTTTGAACTTAAGAAATAGCACAGATGTATGAACCTCAAATAGATACCCAAGGCTCATTTCATAACTTATGAAGAGAAAGAACCACTCATGAGGAATCATCTATTTTATTCTTACACAGACATTTAACACGGTGGATAAATCACACCCCAAATATGCCTATTTCTCTTCAGCAGCTCCGATAGAAGCCTAAAGATATCACCTAAGGTGTACACATTTACATAATATATTACTGAAGTTAGATGAGAGGTATTTCCCTCCAAAATGACCACTATTGTGGATTGATGGTAGTGTGTATAACTTAATCTCTAGCCAGTGCATCAGATGCCAGCTCTTTCATTTCTCATTCTGATAATTCTAAAGAGAAAACCTCTGAAATGTAACATTCATTATATATGTTATTACTGCTCCAGCAGAAATACAGTTCTCTATACACACTGATATTGAGAGAATAGAAAAGTAAACAAAGAATACAGAGCTTAAATGCAAATTATGATTCAACTTCTACCAAATGGACAAAGATACACAATTGGCTGTTTAAATTAAAAAATTGCTGTTATTTATAGTGCATTCATAGGCGAAGGCTGAGGCCATGAGCAAAATAATGAATATAGGAAGAAGGTTTTTCCTTGATAAATTACATCAGTAATGCTGATCCATAGTTAAATGGATATTCTTTCAGTTAGAACAAGAAATGCTATGTTTTGACATTTTGAAATTAATAATTTAGAACACACAATCAAATCAGATATCCAGGTTTGCTTGGATAAAACAATCATTTCCAGAAAGTGTCTTTTTACCAAATAAGATTGTTTCATTTTTAGTTAAAATTAATTTTAAATAAATCCTAATTAAGGATGAAATGGTCTTTCAAAAATTTAGACCATGGGTGTACAATTTATTTTGTCATGTTCAGTTGAAGTTAAAAGAATAAAACTCATTGTAAATAAAAATCAGAGTTATATAGCAAACTTAGTCATCTTGATGACTACAAATTTTCTCTTCATATAATGCAATATCTACTGAACTACACAAATGAGTTCAAGATGTTTTAACATCTGGAGAAGTGTTAAATTTAGCTGCATAGTTTTTTTCTGGGGAATAACAATTACAATGGTTAATTCCAACAGTTATGGACAGATTTTAGCTGCCAAATGTTAATTAAATCATTTCAGAAATGCAACTGAAAGAAGACTAGATAGCCAGAAATTACTTCAGGAAACTGAATTTATTTCAACATGAATATGAGATAATTGTGGTTTTTTACCTTAGAGGATGAAGTATAGAATTTAAAATGTTTCTAATTTTTGCATTAAACATTATAAGTGATAGTGCATGTAAAAATAATTCAAACTATTACTTTTTCTTGGACTATTTTCACAAGTTTTAGTGACACTAGGAAGTATCAATATAAATGGCTTCACTTTGAGCATTTCAGTTACTACTCATTCTGAAAAGAAAAGAAAAGAAATAGGAACATTCTTGTGACTTTAGAAGTTCCATAAAACAGTGAGATAAATATTGTTTTATACATGGAACATGATGTCTTTTTCTACATTGAATATATTTTAGGCAATAAAGAAATATTGTCCAATCACAAAACATATTCTGAAACCCTGCAGCCGCAAAATGTCTCACTTGTTTGATTTAACGAAGGCTTGAACTCATTACATCTAACTTAGTGCTTCCTCACTGAAAAATAGGAATGTGAAGAAGTTTGCCTTGCATAGGTACTTCATTTTCCAAGTGCATAATGGTAGTCCTGAAGGTTCTAGCTGATATAATATGGACAACTATTAGAAAGTGTTTCCCATTCCTTGCCTTGACATTCCTTTGGTATTCTCTACAGCTAAGTGACCAATGAGGCAAAGAATTCCTCGACTTGGAATTGTCTGATTAATCTTTGCCTACTGCTTGCTGCTGAGGTGGCTGCAGATTCTCAGGCCCTCTGTATAAAAATCTACTGCAGAATATCAATCAGATAACTCTATTGAAATAATAAAGCTACTAGAAAGCATCCAAAGGAGGGATACAAAGATAGTGAGGGGTTTATAAGAGAAAAGTGCCTAGGACAAGTGCTTGAGGTCACTTGGTTTATTCAGCCTGAAGAAGAGAAGACTGAGGGAAGACCTCATTTTAGTCTACAACTTCCATGTGAGGGAAAGAGGAGGGGCAGGCACTGATCTCTTCTCTATGGTTACCAGTGGCAGAACCCAAGGGAATAGCCTAAAGTTGTGTCTGGGGAGGTTTAGGTTGGATATCAGGATAAGGTTTTTCACCCCTAGGGTGGTTGAGCACTGAAGAGGCTCCCCAGGGAAGAGGTCACAGCACCAGCCTGGCAGAGTTCCAGAAGCATTTGGACAATGCTCTCAGACACAGGGTGTGACTCTCGGGAATGGTGCAGTGGAGGGCCAGGATTTGGACTTGATGATACTTGTGGGTCCCTTCCAACTCAGGATTTTCTATGATTCCATTATAATAAGGATTCCACTAATCTATATATATCTCTTTCTAAATACATATGTATACAAACACACGTATTTATATACACATGTATATATGTGTGACACTGTACCCCCTCTTACTGATCACTTCCTGCCCTCTCCATGGGGTCTCCCTCCTTCCCCTGCCCCTAGTCCTGGCCACCCCTTGAGTTCTCCCTATTGGTTCCTGTATCCCAATGCCGCCCATGTACCGCCCCTGTGCCCTGAAACCATTTGCCCGTTCTCTCTCTCTCCCACTCGCTCGCTCGCTCGCTCTCGCGCTCTCCCCCTCCCTGCCTCCCTCCCCATCTCCCTGGGAGCAGCGTGCCAACAGCTCCTCTCCTCTGGCTCCAGGCTTCAGGAGTCATCATGGAATAAAGACCTTTGCAGTGCCATGAGGAGAGCCTTCTCACCTCCTTTGCCATCACTGAAGTTGCAGGCTGGCAGCTGGAGCAGCGGTGCGGGGCGTCCGAGATGGACTGCAGGAGGGCAGAGAGTCCCTGCCTTGTCCCAAGAAGCCCCCGCTGCGCTCCCAGGGAAAGCTGCAGCAGCTAAGCAACACCTAGCACTGCAACATATATGTGTTGTATATCCATATATATGTATAACTAATAATTTTGCAAGAGAAAAAAACACACACCTAGACAAATACTGTGTTCATCTTCTGCCTATAATACATCTCATGAACAGTAACTCAGGGGTCTTTTCTTTGGTGGCTATATAAGAGGAGTTTGAACTAGAAAGCAAAGGAAACAAAATTATATCTTCTTGCTTTTCTGTTAATTCCAGCCTCTGCCCTCCCTTTGTTTTCTTTTTAAATTTTTTTGCTGGGGAACTGCAAGTCTGACTAAACATTCATGTGCAATCTTTATTCCATGGTCTTTCTCTCGTGTTTTTCTGATACAAATTTTCCGTTTATTCTCAGGAGAAAGGCAAGTAAAATCATAAAAGAAATATAACACATGCTCCAAACACTATGCAAACACATTAGATGGGGACGGCCATGAGATTTATTTCAGAATAGTAATTCTCATCCAGACTAAAGTATTAGCACAAAGTTAATGCATCTTAACTTCTACTCACTGAAAGACAGTCCATTTCTTTTTTCAGTTTATTTTTTTAACTAACTGATGTAGATTCCAGTCCCTAATTTTACAACACAGCAGTTTAGAAGTATCAAGAGTTTCATGGAATCAAGGGAACAGTGCTTATCTGATGATTCAAATTTTCCTAAGAACTGTTCAGCAACAGCTAGAAGAAACTATTTTTGGCTTGGAAATGAAACAGGTAACAGGAGGTGGTTTGTTGGAGAAATAAACACTAGTGACCTCATAAGCAATCCAGAGATCTTATTAATTGAGTTTCATTTTGTGTTTTGCCTTCTTCATAAGAGATTTCAAGAAATCAGGTTTATTAAATTAAAACTCAAGGGATGTAAAACTATTCCAAATTGAACCAATGATAGGTCTTAAAAATCTATGGAGGCTTTGAGGTTTTATTTTCAATATGTGCAAGTAATCTAAACAGGACTCCATCATGTTTCTGACTCGGAATTAAAAGCATTACGGAAAAGATAAACACTTATCACATGAACTGGAGAAGTGCTAACAATTTAAATTCCATGGGTATCTTTCTGCCTTCAGGCCATAAGAATCAGGATATCCAGTTATTATAACCATATCTTATGTGGGGAACTTGCAGTTTAAAAAAAGGATTTTGCCTCTCAAAATTGCACAATGAAATTGAAAATACAATGAAAAGACTTGTGGGATTTCCAGCCATTCTGGTCAAAAGTACTCTTTGTTCCCAGTTTCCTGCTAATGCTTTAATAAAACTTTGAAACAAACTACACAAAGGGGAGGAAATGTTTTCAGAGGTGCCACAGTTGTTTAATAGGTTTTCATAACCAATGCCACCTGAAACTGGTAGAAAAAATTCTCAGATTGTGAAACACATCCTCTACAAAAATATTGTGGCTTGACTTCAAATTTTTGAAAGAGAACTCTGAACTGAAAAGAGGATCTCTAAACACATCACCTCTCTTAAGGAATAGTCTGAATTTTTAAATATAAAATACAAAAATTACATTTTTTCCTAAACTGAAAAATAAAATATATCCTTCAAAATTGCTTCTTGATAATTTAAGGGATAAAAAGTAGGACACCCCCCCTTTACCATAATAGAACTTAAAAATTAATCATACTTTTATCTTTGATATCCTTCAGTACTCAGGAAGTGGGTTTGGAGCTCTGTAGACAAGTGTTCAGTGTCTTTCACAGATGGAGTTCTTGCAATGTTAGGGTCATCATGCAACTTCATTAATTCATGCAGCTTCCAGTCTTCAGTTGAGACATGTTTTGGTTTTTTGCCCTTAAATTTCTCGAATATATGCCTGCATGATTTATACTAGAGATCTCTAGATATTTTTAGATTAGCTCGGTATCCTTCTGAGAGTCTCACTGCATTGAGATGCACTGACACAATTTTAGGGAAATATTTAGATCATTCAGTTGAGTATATGGTATATATTTGGGGACGAAATCACTTCATTATTTTCTGTGGTCCAAATCTTCTTTTATTCGGTTTTTTTAGTGAAACACGAGCGCATATCTACAATGAAGCCTGCCAGGAGTTTGGCATGAAATTTGAAACTCCAGAGTGGGCAGCTTCAGCTGAGAGTGTCTAGCCTATCTGGCGGCTTAGTGTTTGACTACATATTGCCATGCTGTGGAGGATTCAAAATCTTTGTTCCACACCCGCTGGATAAAAAATGTCAAGAATAGACCCCTGTATTAAAGTTATCTGGTGGTGACAGTGCCAACAGATGTACTCTGTGGAGTGATTGTGACTGCTGTGTGTCTTGTTGAACTCAGGGCTGTCGCTGTACATTAGGAATGCTCTGAACACAGGAGAGATAGGTTCCCCTGTGGACCTAGGCAATACTTTGTGTTGTCTCTGCATGGCTCTGGTATTTAAGCAAGAGCTGAGTTTCTAACGATTCAGTTTGGAGCACTAACATAAATACTTAAGTTCAGGTATCCTGAGATCTGTGCTCTTCCAAAAGGAGCTACTAGTCATTTTAAAATTCTCTTGAGGTTAGCTTGAACTTGTGAGCAGGCAGCCTGAGTCATTGTTTTGAATTCAAGAACATTCATAATGCCTAAATCCCATGTTACAGAAATTTTTGATGGCTTAAATCTATCCATTTATGCATTTATGCTTTGTTTCCCATTCTGTGACATAGGTCACTTTAGGAATAGAGTACATTTCTCTCTTACAGTTTTCTGAGATTTTATGCTTAAATATCTCTAAAATGGTTTTGATATAAATAGAAGGTATTTACAAATTCTGAAGGTAAAGGCAACTACAGCTACACCTAAAATTAAATTAAAGAGTAATGATAAGTTAAAATACTTCTGACTCGAGAAAAACAGTCGTCTTCTAATTAATTCCTGATATAGATATAAATATACATATAGATATAGATTATATAGATAGATATAGATGGTATCGGTATAGATATAGATATAAATATATATGAAGAATTAGAATATTCCATGTTTCTTTCCTATTATATTTGTATTATTTTAAAAATAAAATTATGTTCCTGGGTGTATTTGATTTACTCATTGGGAAAAATTTGCGTTTATCCACTATCTTTCTATTATGGGCAACACAGATGTTTAGTCGTTCTTCACAGACGCTCTGATGGCAAGAAGGAAGTTTACTCTCTCTTTCTTTGGTATAGAATATTCACCCATATGTAACTAGAACAAATAACTGTTAAAAAAATACTCTTTTAAAATTATATCCCTTCTTATTATCAGAATTCTACTTTTAAACCATATTACTGTTTCTTTATTGATCTCTTGTGAATAGACCAGACTGAAGGAAGATTTGGAAGACTTTTGTTCTTCACATTAAAGTCACTCCTATAAAACTTTTTGTAAGCCACGAAATCCCTTTGCTATGTTCTGTGAAATTTCAGTGGGAAACTGGAAGTCTAAGGTGCTACTTGAGTGGTAATACAAAACTGGCTTCAATAAGCAATGCAAATTGAGTTCAGAGCTTTCTGTTGCTATTACTTGGACTTTGTGGTACTAATATTTCTGAGCTGACGTAATATAAAAATGTTGTAAATAATGGATGTGCTTGAATACGAGTAGCACTTAAAATTGGGAGGAAGTGCAAAGAACATAAGGATTGACACTCTATGGCACAGAAGTCTGATTTGTGAAATGGGAGAAACAGTGAGATGAAAGATTTTGTCTATTTCTTTTGTTAAAGAAAATGAAAATAGGAGATTAAAACTTTTCACAGTAACATATTTTACATGGTTATATGATGTACAACTCAAAATCTCAAATAATAAATTTTCACACAATGTTAATAGATCAAAGATGCTGATGTTCAAGTGTGGAACTTTTTTCCAGGTATTTTATGTGGCATCCAACACATTTTAGATCTCTGCATTATGCAAGTCTTTGTTGATATCCTATTTTTAGATTAAACTCATAGTAATTTGATGTTTAAGGTAACACACATCACGCATTTTCAGCCATGTTTACAAATTTCTTTTATTAACTTTTTGAGGCATTCAGTTGTTGAGATATTTATAAACTGTTTCTCAGTTAAATGTACCTTTGAAATAGAATGAGATTTATATTTTAGTGGAATGCTCAAGGTCACATCCAGTGGTAGAGAATACAGGTGCCAATTTCACAGCCCACTACTCAGATCACCCGAGCACACTCCTCTAATATTTTTGTTAGACAAATGGCAACAAAGTTTATTAGATGGTAACAGAGTGCTATAATGTTCAATTTATTTTGGTATGGATTTCCTGTTATAGTGACAAGATTATCTGGCAAAGCCATATTCCAATTTTTAGGGCTAAATAAATATTACTGTAACTACAGTGAATAGGTTTTCACTTTAATAAAAAAATTATGTTTGCATTTCATAGATAAAATTTGCATACATATTCTTTCACACTAGTAAGACCATAATTTATCAGTGCTTAATGTTTTCAGATTTTTCTCTGTATCCAGTTTGTTCTGTCCAAATTGTGGCTTAAAAACCTAGTTTTCTCTGAATCTGAACATCATTTTTTCATTATGTCCAAATACTTTATTTTAATTCTGAATGACAAACAGCTTTTTTTTTTTT
>VZRR01013697.1:23463-87740 GCA_013398015.1 Oreocharis arfaki | reverse complement strand
TTTTTTTTTTTTTTTGTTGTTGTTTGGCCTAACTTTTTACATTAGAAGAAAAGATGTTCATTATTTATAACTTCTTCTTTAAGTTACTAGGGCAAATATTTCAATAAAAAAATGTTATGCTTAATATTGAAAAAAATGAGGATATTTCCCTATGGTAATTTGTGGTCTGACAACTCCAGACTGAAGATGACTTCATTACATTGGTTCTGAAAATTTCATAGAAGAATTTAATCTGTCGGTGAATGGATTCACTAAATCAGGAGATTAAATTAACTGTTGTCAAATAAAGTAAAATTAGAAAGTATTATCCAGTATATAATGAATCCACACACTTTGTGTCTTCAAACGCAAATGTACTTAGAATGCTTAATAAACAGCTGGAACATGTAGCTCATAGTGAGCTTAAAATTCGTATTCACAAATCACACAGTTCTTTAACTTCACTCTTTTTGGCATAATTTGTTTTATAAAGCAGGAAATATTTTATGGTTATCTATAATAATTTCTACTGATGATGATCAGCTACTAAAAGCATAAGATATCGGTAAAGTCAGAGTCAGCAAAATCATTATGTCCTGCTGCCAGGATGGTGGCAATGGAACAGCCTGCCCAGGGAAGTGGTTGTGCCACCACCCCGGCAGGTATTTAGTAGATGTGTAGATGTTGTGCTTAGGGATGTGGTTTAGTGGTGGACTCAGGAGGATTAGGTTAACTGCTGGACTTGATGATATTAAGGATCTTTTCCAGCCCACGGGATTCTATGATTCCAGGACACACATTCCCCAAGAAATGCCGTCTCATTGGGTCTGAAGCCAGCCATAGTCTTCTCCTTCCGTTGTTAATCTCTGCGTGGAATATTTTTTCCTTTTTACTGAGACAGCACTGCTTTTCTGTAAGGTGATTATGGAATCATAGGATGGCTTGGGTTGAAAGGGACCTTAAAAAATCATCTTATCCAACCTCACTTCCATGTGACATCTTCCAGTCAATTAAGTCACTCAAAGTCCCCCACAACCCAGCCTTGAGCACTGCCGGGGATGGGCTATTCACCACTTCTCTGATCAACTTATTCCTGTGCCTCATCACCCCCGTAGCTCTAAACCTGCCTTCTCTATGTTTAAAATCATTGCTCTGTCTTGTCACTACAGACCCTAGTAAAATATATCTCTCCTTCTCTCTTCTAGTTCCCCTTTATATATTGAAAGGCTGCAAGGCCTTCTTTTCTCTAGATTGAACAATCCCATTTCTCTTAGCCTGTCTTCACAGGAGTGGTTTTCGATGCTTTCCACCGACAAGTCCACGTCTTGGGCTGGGGGCCCTAGATCTGGATGCAGTACTGCCATTCGGCTTTCACCCGAGCAGGGTACGGGGGCAGATTCACCTCTTTTTATGCAGCCCGGGACACAGTAGGTCTCTTGGGCTGCAGGAAAACATTGTCATCTCCTGTCCAATTTTTTATCCACCAGTTTCTCCAAGTGCTCCTTAACAAGGCTGCCCTGAAAATGTTCAGACTCAAGTCTGTATTGATGGTGGGGATTGCCCCAGCTCACATGCAAGACTTTGCACTTGGTCTTGCTGAACTTCATGAGATTCACGTGTGCCCACTCCTGAAGCCTGTTAAGGACCCTCCTGTGCTTGTGTTGGCTGTGGTAGGGTTAATTTTCTTCACACTGGCTAGTATGGGGCTGTTTAAAAGATTTAGGCTGGGAATAATATTGATAATATAGAGATGTTTTTTGTTATTGCTGGGCAGTGCTTGCACAGTCAAGGCCTTTTGTGTCTCTCACCCCAGTCCGTCAGCAAGGAGGATGCAGGTGCACAAGAAGATGCGAGGACACCCAGCTGGGACAGCTGACCCCAACTGACCTAAGGGATATCCCATAGCATATGGCATCATGCTCAGCACGTAGAGCTGGGGGAAGAAGAAGGAAGGGGTTGACATTTGTCTTCCCAAGTATCTGTTATGCAGGATAGAGCCCTGCTTTCCCAGACATGGCTGAACACCTGCCTGCCCATGGGAAGCATTGAATTAATTCCTTGGTTTTTTTTTTTTTTGGGGGGGGGAGTGCACTGCTTCTCCTTTGCCTGTTAAGCTGTCTATATCAACCCGTGGGTGTTCTCAGCTTTACTCTCCTGATTCTCCCCCCAGTGTGTGGGTGGCCATGTGGAGCTTAATTGCCTGCTGCACTTAAAACAACAACACTTCTGGATGGCATCCTGTACATCAGGCATGTCAGTCATACCACATAGCTTGGTGTTATCCACAGATTTGCTGAGAGAATATGAAATCCCACTGTTTATGTAACTAACAAAGACATTGAACAGCACCAGTCCTAGTATGGAAACTTGATACACACCACTTGTTACTGATCTCCAGTGGGACACAAAGCTGTTGGCTTCAACTCTTTGGATGTGGTCTTCCACACACAAAACGAAATGATCAAAATTGGAATGAAATTGAGTCTGTGGACTATGGTGAAGACTGTACATGTTTATTCCAGAAAGAAGTAACATACATAAAAAATTAATTTTCATATTAAATAATTCCATTCCTCTACTCTGATGCATCTCTGAGGCAGCACAGAAAAATAATTTGAAGTTCAAGTAAAGTATTGTCAGGAATGTCCATAAAAATAAGAGATTATATTACATACATGCTAGAAGTATTTAAAATATAATTCTGTATTGCCTTCTTTCTCTCCCACCCCTTCTTTCCATCTGTTTTTCGTGCTGTAATTTTTGCATCAGTAGAATTGCATGTTTTTTCAATAATTTCTGTGGATCAGTTATGATAGTCTTTCTGATTTAAAATATTTTATTCATGAGTTGTCTTTTTTTGTTTCAATAAAACAAATACCTGCTCATATAAGCTAGTATGCAACTTGTTTGGTTTTAAGCATTGGGGGATTTTTAGCTTTTCTTACTCCTGTATGCTTGTAAGGACTGACCTTATTATTAAGTAAGTCTTATTCAGATTTCAACTGAATAAAATAAAAACTAAAAATACAGTAAGCAATATCCGCAATCCTTCTTTAGTTCTTCTTTTCTTAAAAACAAAAATACAAACAAAACCCAGTCTATTTCTATTTAATTGACTAAATAAATCTAATCTTACCCTTTAGCTTATTTTCTAATCATCCCATCTTTACCTTAATATTTCAGAACAGATGATTTTTTTCCACTTTCTCATTTTCGTCAATATCCTTGAAAATTCCTGCTGATTTTTTAATGTATCCATGCTGCAGATGACACAGTGCTGTATTACATGAGGAGAGCACAAGAAGGATTAATATCCTCCTGAACTCAAGGTTAATATAGTCTTGCATAAAAAACTGGATAGAATGACATGTCAGCTTTTCAACAACCACTTATCATCAAATATAGACAACACAGTATTTCCATAAATATTTCAAGCAAAATAGCACCCATTTGGGTCCATGAATTTACCATTTTTTCCCCTCTAATAACATGTATTGTTCGAGTAATGGGTTTTTTCATTTATCATGAAGTTTCCTTTTATAATCATATTTCACATCTGACAAGGCAATCATCTTGCTAAATCAACCAAATATTTGCCTTTAGTTACTATTTATATATACATAAACTAATACAAATATTTTAACTATTTCCCACATGAGATTTGGATATTGGCACTCCTACCAGTATCATAGCAAGATAGCTTCTATTATTTAAACGTCTGTCATGAAGAAATGGCTGCATTGTTTAGCACTTAGGAAGGAATACTTCTAAGACTGTCAAAATTATTTATTCATTTCAAGATCTTTTAACCTTCATCTGGGTTTATACTCATGGAATAATGAGTTGTAGAAAATAACATTAAAACAACACTATTCTCACCAGCACTCTTTGAATAGTGCCAAGGTGGTTTCAGTAAATGAAAGGAAGATTCAATTTTAGCATCTTAACTTATTTATCTGTGCTTGCTAGTTGACCCAAATTGCTTGTATTCTTGCAAGCTGTTCTTCTTCAAGCATTCTCATAAAATTTGCGTTTTTACAGAACAGGCATGCCCTTTCTCCCAAATGAGTGGCTATGTTTGGATTTGCTCAATTTAAAGCCACTGAACTAGTTGGATTTGAAAATTGTTTCAGTAGAAACAGATTGTTTCTTCTAAGAAGTGTAATTACCTGAATAGTAGTTCAACATAAGATTTTCATAAGACCCAATTATCACCTAAAAATTAACCTTAACTGGCACTTAGCTACACACTCAGCATAAAGGAGATTTCTCTCCAATATGGAACACTCCAAGTATTATCTGGGTATGAAAATTACTTTTTTTTCTTGAATTCTTTTTTTCAGTTCAGTTTTTTCAGATGTCTTTTTTTCTTTAATCTTAAGAATTCCTCAGTTAGGATAACATCCTTTTCACTGGGAGTCTTTTCAATTATTTCTATGTGCCATATCTAAAAAGAGTGATAACATGTAGAATACATTGCGTGATATAAAAAATGTCAGCAAGATAAGCATCAAATTTAATTATGATGCCCTATTTCAATGAAAAAAAAATAGTTTGACAGCCATTAATAAACAATAGAAATGACTGACACACATTAGCAACTACAAACAGCATCCCTAAGATTATGCAAGTCAAAAAATGCTGGGATGATATATTCATCAGTTTAAGCACTGAAAGGTGACTAAACTTGCTGATCTGTGCATTCTAACTTAAGCTGAGAAAGTTTTTTTCTAATTTATTCATTGAATTTCACCTCTGTGTTGTTGAATTCTCTGCGGGCAAATTAGAACACTCTCAGATGTATTAATCATTTTACATTGTCAAGAAAATATTGTTTGTGAACTATTTTTGTCTCTAAACAAATTAAAAGTAGTGTGCAAAAAGAAATTTCAGAATTCAAATCAGCCTTGTCACATTAATTGATATGTGAATCAAAAACCTAAATCAGAGTCTCAAATGCTTATAAATGTTTGCTTCTACCTGTCTGAAATTCTCTAGGCCAAATTTAAGTGCTTAATTCTGCATAAATAGTAACCTATTTAATTTATCATTAAGGAGTTTTAGGATAAGTGAGTATATTAAAACAATTTTCCATATTATGTTTTTCACATTATAATAAAATTGTAAGTAAATTTAACATATTACATTGTTACATTCCTAGGGGCATGTGAAAGCAATTAACTGCACTGTATGTATCAAATGAAAACTAAATATCAAATTAGTCAGTCTAAAACTTTTTCCCTATAATTGACCTCTTACTTGACTTAAATTAAACTCACAGAAGTATATTTCATATCTAGTAGGTTCTAGGAAATATAAATTCGGATGTGACTTTCCTCTTGAGTATTGTCAACAATGTGAGCAAGACAGATACACTAGCTAAAATTAAATGTTACTAAAGAGTTGTCTGTTGTCTTTAGTTTCTCTTTTCACCTATCAGTCTACAATTTACCGCATTTAAATATGTTCTCATTCAACATTTGTGGGCGATAAAAGGCTAATTCAGCATTACAGCTGTTGAATTGTGTATAGATTTGTGTTGGAATTCCTCCCATTACACTTGTCAAGACTATCTTTTTGTTAGACTCTGTTTGTCTGCATCTATATTGCATTACTGTTTGTCTTCCCCTGTGAGGAAAAAAAAAGCTTGTGTATTGTCTGAGTAGTGCAATATGCCTGCTGTTTTCAAATTTTATTAAGTGACTGGTGAAACTTCATTTTTAAGGATGTTCTACAGAAAACCTCTGGAACATTTCTAATTCGTTTGAAAAAATCATTAGCAATGAAAAATAAAATCTAAAATATTTTGAAATTTGGTTAAAGGGTACATATGTTGATGTTCAGCTGGTTATCTGAGAGGTATTCCTTTCATTTGAGCACCAGTCTGTAAATACCAAGCACATACATACAGAAATAAAATTTTTTAATTGGCTGTTCCATATTGCTATTTCTAAATGGCCCTTACATTTCAGAAAGGGTGGTGCTTTATGTATTTTTAATTGCTGTTCAAGTCTTTTTTGCCCATGACAGTAATTAGTAAATAAACTCCCTGTCTTTATCTTTACCTTGAGCTTTCTCAGCCTATTTTCTTGCCCATAGTGTTGAGCCGAAGTAAGAGAGTGTCTATGTGGGTGTCTGGGTGTTAGCCAAGGCTAATCCACCCCAAAAGCTAACAATCATTTTCTGAGAATTTCAAGATACATTTTATTTTACCCATAGCAGTTCATATTATTGTTGTTATTGATATTTATATTAACAGAAGAAAACATCAGTATTTTTAAAAATCCTGTTGTTAGGCAACGCACTTTTTTGATTTGAGAGGCTTGAGTATTCTGACATGATCTCAGGTCAAATACCTGACCAGTAGCTGAGTAGAGATATGGCTCTGTGGTAATTCTGCAGTCAAATTGGAGGTTTGGAGACTAAGAAACAAGAATTGTCTCACTTTTGATGTTTGCCGAGGCCCTGACACACTACACTGCCAGAGGCAAATTACAAACACTTTTACCTGTGAGGAAAGGCCTTCAAGCTGAATTTCTAGTTAATTGAACTCATTTTAACTGGAGCAGAGGTGTCAGAATGGACCAAGAAACTGCCTTCAAAGGATAAGATTCTGTCTAATGTACCCCTCTGAGTACAGGGAAAGAAGACCAAACTCATTCTCTTTTGTCAGTTCCCAAAAAATTGTATCATCTTACTTCATTTTCCAACACTATATGAGCTGCTTACACAGAACCCAGCCTGCCTGTCAAGCTTAAGCCTCGACCCTGCTCAAGTCAATGCCTTTTGAGTGGAGGAAGTGTTGACACAGTTTTAACTGCTTGTCAGGTTATTCTATTATATACACAGTGTAAAGTAAAATACTGGATAAGACAATATAAAGACTAAGACAGTGCAAAGATAGTAAGTGTATCGTATAGATTGTACAAATACAATAGTAATTCTTGAGTTATGTAGTTCATTATTACTATCATTATTACTAATATGTAGTTCATTATTATTATTACGTAGTTCATCATCATTCAGTCTTACTTCTTTTTTTAATTGTTGTGGCAATATAAAAGTGTCCCAAATGGAAGGGCCTCATTTCACCAGCAGCTGACGTGCATGGTGGGAGAAATACATAACTTCTGATCAAATAATAAATGGCTTCCTTTCTGTCACACTAGTCCTACTCCGAGAAAAATTTGAGTGGCACATAGCTTCAAAAAATGAAATAATGGTGTGATAAATAACAAAAAAGACAAAAATTACAGTGGTATATATTTAAATAAACATAGTATTATTCCAGATAAATAGTTGTGGTCTAGAATGTTAGTGTTCTTGCTATATGAAAGGCTGTAACTGCAGACTTTTCTAGGAAAAAAAAATTAATTTTTGATTATTTTCAACACGAATGATTTTCTACTTATTTGTTCTTTGTGAAATTTGATCTTTTGCTCTTTTCCTCTTTGCTCTATAACCTTTAAGAAATACGCCAGAATCTTTTGTAGATTGCTTCAATTTAAGCCTGGGGAAATTACAGTAGTCCAAAGCAGGTGGTAGTTAAAATGATTCCATGAAAGAATAGTAAAGACAAAGACCTGATCCCAAAATGTTCATACATCCTTTTCTCTATGCTTTTCACTCATGACATCTACAGCAAGACAGAAAATTAATATACACTTCCTGGCAGATGACCCAAGGGACAATGTTTCTCCTCAACTACTTGCCCAGAAATGCAAATCATGATTAATTTCTATTGTCTAGGCTTTCATTCTCTTATCCGTTCAAATCTCTGTTGCCTTTTTTAAATTTTGCAAGAAAGATTTGACCCATGCACTTTAGACAATCTAGTCTTGTAGTAGCAAATTTGGGGGGTAGCAAATTAGTCCCTTGCCACCCCCCAAAAAAACCCACCCAGGAATAAACGTGTTAAGAAGACCATTTGCAGCTGTGTGCATAGAAGGTTTTCATAAGAAAAGTGTTCTCTGGACCACTTGAGAGAGTAAAAGTCTTTTTTGTTTCTGTTATGTTCCCACTTCAAACACAGCAGCAATTCAGAAAGTCAGGTTCCTGGGTGAAGAGAAAAAAAAGCAACATGCAACTTCTTTCATTAAAAAGAATCAATATTTTTAATACCTCTGTAAAGCAAGTTAGACCATAAGATAGAAAGCAAAACTTGAATAGTAATGTAAGGGAAGATTCTAGAAACAATTAAAAAAAAAGCTGAAGTCATAGGCTAACATTCAAAGGAAACTAGGAGGGATTATAGGATATGAAAGTATAAAGAGTAATTAAGAAGAACAAACAAGTGGCAAAGAGAAACAAAACTAATATTCTTTTTTTACATACATGGGGATCAAGCAGCATATCTGGCTATTTGATGATCAGAATACAAAAGGTGTACTAAAAACAAAGAAGCAGGAAAAGGTCGTTGTTGTGAGGCTTCAATGTTGAACCTTGCAGAACAAAAGGGGGAGAGGAGAGTCCCATTAGGGAACTGCTCTCAGCAGGAGACTCATCTGAAACCGAGTGATTGTGACAAAGGAGAGGGAATTTATTTAGTTTACACACATTCCAGAAGGCCTTTGGACAAAGTATCTCACACAAAGCTTTTAAGTAAATTAGATGGCATGAGAAAAGGCATTCGTTGCATAGAAAAATGACTGGTTAGGAGAAAGAAAACACAAATAGGAGCAAGTTGTCAGTCCTTGAAGTGGAGACAGGTCATCAATGCTGGTAAGCAGGGGCCTGTACTGTAAAACATATTCATCACTGACCTGGAAAGCAGATTACTGAAAAGAAAAAGGCTGCTGACAATATTGTATTATTCAAGATAGTAAGTTTGAAAGCCAGCTGTGAGGAATTAAAAGAAGACTGTAAGACTGAAGGGCAAAAAGTGACAAATGAAATTCAGTGTAAATAATACAACACGATGTAGATGGTAGAAAAACAATCCTAATTTCACATATAAAATTATAGGCTCTGAACTAACCATTACCTCTCAAGAGTGGTGTCTTGGGGTGTAAAAAACCATTTCCTGAAACACCAGTTTTATAATACCAGTGTTCAGAAAAACAAAATGCTAGGGACAATTAGGAGAAGGAGACAGAACAACACGGAAGCCACCATAATGCTGGTAGCTGACTTTGCCACACCTTGAATAATGCAAGCAGCTCTGATTCTAAAAAAAGTATTCAACAGACTTGGAAAAGGTCCAGAGAAGGCAGCAAACTACAGAATAGTTTCTGTACAAGAAATGACTGAATAAGCTAAGAACATTTAATCTAAAAAACATTTAGGAGAAATATGATAGAGGTCCATAAAATCAGGAATAGGAGGGATCACAACATATTATTCTCTGTTCACTTTAGCCACATCCTGGGCTTCAGACAGTCATGTCAAGGTTTGAGGTTAGGTTTTCTAGGAAAGGATGTGGTGAACATTGGTCTCTGTTCCGGGAAACGTCTCTGTCTGGAGTGGAAGTGGAACAGGGATTTTACTGAGTCTAGAGGACTCAGGTTAGGAACATTCTTCTCAGCGTAGCAGGAATAATGTAATAAACCATGCTATAAATATATCTCTTAGAGGTGACAGAAGAAGAAACATAGCAGCATTCTTCTCTCCATTGGAGTACCTGTATCATAGAGGAATCTCTGAAAGGCAGTGAAGTGGAAGATTTGGTCAGGCTGTATATGTCCTAGGCCTTGTTCCTGTTCTTCCTTTTGATCAGGGGCAGGGCAGTGGTAGGTGCTCTGGTAGACACATCAGAGCTCCAGAGCCCAAGTGCCCAGAGGCAAAGAGGCTGTAGCATCAGCCTCCCGGCAGGCCTCTGTGTATGCCAGGCCTTCTCTGGCTCATGAGATGCACATTACCACCAGCACCAGCCTCCTGTGTGGCTTTCTGAGAGCCAAACGGAGCGCGTCCCACCGGGGGAGGCAGAGGGAAGGCTTTATGACAATGGAGTAGAACCAGCCTTATGTGAGGCTACTCCTTGACCAAAATTGTCAGAATTAATCAGCTCCCAGTTGGGCTCAAAACACACATGCTGAAGCAGTGTACAGCCTGGAGACAGCTGCTGCTGTCAAACATCTGACTGCAAAACCTTTCAGAAGATTTTCTCAGTCTTTTCTCATCCTTATCATGAAGAAGTGTTACGGACACAGCATTTAGATCTACCTTTGCAGCAAAACTGGTAGAAATGGAGTCTGAACAATTAGTTTCATGTTGGTTTTAAACAAATAATTTAAGAGTTAATACTCATTTAGTTTTCTTTTAAAAAATCATTGTCTTTCTTCCTGAACAAATTTGGTCTTTGTTAACTTCATTTTAGTTTTCTTTTCCCCACTGCATTTTTTCAGTTTCAGGCTGCTTTTGACCCTGATTCAAAGGGATGGAACTAGTATAGTATATTGAATGCTTGTACAATATTTCAACACTTGAAATTTCAAGTTATTTGGACTTCAAATTACACAATCCAGAGCCCAAAAAGAAATATATTTTTTATTTTCCAATATTTGCATAGAATAATAGAGTAATACTGTCATTCTACTCTGTGATACTGCCTAACAAACATGAGGATGACAGGAAATATGAGCAATTTAATGCTTTGTAGGATATAGGGATTACACTTTTACTTGCTTATTTTATGATTGATGCTAGAGAAAAAGGGTTATTTGGGTCCTATAGACCTTGGTAACAACCTAACTCAAAATAAATAGATGGGTATCAAAGTTTACTGGTTGATTCAGATAACCATGGGTATTCCCAGCTCACATTTTTATTTCATATACAATTTGTCCTCTTGTGTGACGGCGAGAAGTTCTACAAAACTGCATAATACCAGTTCTGATTTATAAATGAACAGTCTGAGGTTTTGAAAATGTTTTTGGCTGTTAAAAAATCTTAAGATAGGATTGTTGAAGGCACTTTTATTTTTGAGTTAGAAGAAACATGTTTGAAGCATAAGCCATAAATATGCATGTTGGTTTTGGGGGCCTTTGTCTGTTGCTTTTTAAAAATTACTATAGTTGCTAAAGCTGAACCTTTTTTTTAATAGACTTTGACGCAATCATGTAGCTGAGGCTGTGCCCTGTCCTGCAGTGCAAATATCAGCACATCAAAAGCAAATGGCCTGCCTATTAATCTAAGCAATGTTGAACACAGGCAATTTGCTAATCCACAGGCAGCTGAGGTGCAGTTTACTCACTGTGACATCTCGTACCTGTTATTCAAACAAAAGGACATTTTGTGAATTTCTCGTGCTCAGAGAAGCAATATAGGAATGTCAGGTTTTTTCACATACAAAATATTCTGATTCTGACTTTATTTCAGGTTTTAAAGAGAGAATAAATGGAAATTTTCCATCATGAGCAACGGTAGAGTGTCGCATCCTGCGGCACTTTGCATTCAAATCAAATTTCTAAATGGAGGTTAGAGTACACTATGTGTAACATTGAAGGAGGTTGATGACCTTTAAGCACCAGGGAGGTGTTGGAGAACTCTGCCTCTTAGTAGATATGAAACATTTAAGCTCTCTCACAGTAAGAATAGAAAGGATGAGTGGGAATATCAAGATATATGCCATTTTGGTTTCATTATGTATCTTGAACAAAATGCAGAAGTTATGTATTGGTGGTATACGTCAAACAGAGGAGGAAATGTGTTGCGGTGCACTCCCCATAAGCTGGGCACGGCCACCTTCTCCCCTCCCTCCCTGTGTTTTTCCCCTCCCACAATCCCTCCCATTGGCTCTGTGCCCCCAGCCTGCCAAATTCAAACCCTGTGTTCCTGCCCCATTGGGTGCTCTGTATCTTCCCCCGCCCACTCACAGGGGTGTAACTGTGAGTGTGAAATGCATTGTCTCGCTTCTCCTGGCACGACCCCGGTGCCATAATAAACCCCACACCGTCTCGAGGAGCCCCTCTGCCTCGTCTCTCCTTCCTCAGCGCGCCTGTACCATCGGTGGGTTGGGCGACCCCCTGCTGGAATTTCGCCGGCCCTCCCGCGCCTCCGAGCAGTCCAGTCAGCCTCTCCCTGGACCGGGTGGGTGCTTGGCACTGTAGCCAGCAGTGCTGCGGCAGAAATGCAGGCAGCCTGTCATTGCCATCCATCCTGTGTCCCAAATGGGAAGGACGTGCAGTGGAAGAAATGGAATGAAGTTAAAGATATCCGTGTAATACACTCATTGAACAGAAACTTTCAAGGTGAAGGGAAACCTTCTTTCTGCTGTTTCCTAACTTTTGCATGCCTGAGTTCACATTCTCACTGTTTAGCAGTAGTTTTTATATGCAGGGTCATATAGGTTATGTGTTTGAAGTTATGTATAATGTTTATGAAAGTCAAAGCACTTTTGGTTTTAGTATTATTATAATTATTACCCTCTATTTTAAAACATCAACAGACAACGACTCAAGTGGCACTTGCTGTGCTTTGCCTATATGGACCCTAGAGACTGATGAAGTAGAAAAGCACACATTCTCTTAGGAAACACAGCCTTTATGATATCAGTCTGCAGACATTCACTGTCATTTAAAAATGTACTGCAGATGAGACTGTGTTTTCTAAAGCCTGTCCCTTTCAGTGGGGCATATGAGAAAACTCCCAGCTGAGTTAAATTACGGAAAGATTCAGATTTCCTGCAAGTAGTTGGTGGTGTAAAAAGCAATGCTTCTTTTGCAGAAACAGAAATGAACCTTTTAGCCACACCAGTTATCTACATACAAGGTGACACTGACTGCTCATCCATGTAGGGAATCCACACATTTTGTGGTAAATAGAAAAAAAAGCTTAGCAGCATGTATTCATGCAAACTATACATAGGTAAACTACATAATGATCATATTTGAAATGTATGAACTCTCTTTGTTGCTGAATACAATGATGTTGCAATCTGAAAAAAAGAGATATGTTCAGACCAGAGTTCCCTACTACAGCATGAGTGTCAAAAATAAGGAATGGAAACTTTGCAAGATTATTTCTATGAATTCATGAAGGGATTTAAATAGTTCTAATTTCAAAATCTTGTTCAAATTTTATTGAAAAGAGAACTTTGACACTAAGGACTCTGCTCTGATTTCTGTTACACCAGTATGAATTCTGAGTGCAATTTACACATTTCCCTCTGTTTAGTGAAATTATCTGCAATTCACAGAGTTAAAATCAGATTACTATCTCTGTTTTCATTCTAAAATACTTTTTTAGTAATTTTAGATTTAAAAAATCCGGTCAGACAGACATCTAATGTTGATGACATATGAGGCAGTCACTGAGGACCAGAAAAAATGATGTTGGGTTGGAAGTGATCTTTAAATGTCATCTAGTGCAACCCTTCCTGGAATGGACAGGGACATCTCCAGCTAGGTCTGGATGCTCAGAGTGATGTCCAATTTCACTGTGAATGGGGCATCTACCATCTCTCTGGGAAACCAGTTCCAACGTTTCACCACTTTCATTGTAACAAATGTCTTCCTCATATCTACTCTGTCTTGCAATTTAAAGTCATTACTCCTTATCCTATTACAAGAGTCCCTTGTAAAAGTCTTCACCCATGTTTCTTACTAGTCCTTTTAAGTATTGAAAGGCCTCAATAAGTTATCCCCAGAGCCTTCTCCAGGCTGAACAACACCAGTTCTTACAGCCTACCCTCGTCTCTCTGATCTTTTTTGTGGCCCGCCCTCCTCTGGACTTTCTCCCATTCTTCCATGTTTTTCCTGTGCTGAGGACCCCAGAGCTGGATACAGTGTTTCAGGTGGGGTCTCACCACCTGAGAGCAGAGCCCAGGGGCAGAATTCTCTCCCTTATCCTGCTGGCCACATTGCTTTAGATGCAGCCCAGGACACATCTGGGCTGCACCAGCGTGTTGATGGCTCATGTCCAGCCTCTCCTCCATCAGCACCCCCAAGTCTTTCTCAGCAGGGCTGCTCTCTGTGTGTTCACCACCCAGCCTGTGTTGATACCAGGAGTTTTCCCAATCCAAGTGCAGCACCTTGCACTTGGTCTTGTTAAACCTCATGAGATTCCTACGGGCCCACATCTCAAGCTTCTCCAGATCCCTCTGGATGGCATCCTGTTCTTCAGGTGTGTCAACCACACTGCTCAGCTTGGCGTCATCTGCGAATTTGCTGAGGGGGCACTTGATCCCTCTGTCTATGTTACCAATGAAGATATAAAGCAGTACTGGTTCCAATACAGACAACTGAGGGGCACCACTCATCACTGATGCCCTTAAGGACATTCAGTTATTGACCACTACCCTCTGGTTGGGATCATCCAACTAATCCCCCATTCACTAAACAGACAAGCCACCAAATCCATATCTCGCCTATTTAGAGAGAAGGATGCTGTGGCGGACTGTGTGAAGGGAGGCTGACAGATCAGTAGTTCTCGGTGGCCTCCATTCTTCCCTTTTTAAAAATGGGTGCAATGCTTCTCTTTTTTCAATCACCAGGACTTTACCTCAGTGACTTCAAGTATTGTGGAGAGTAACTTGGTGCCTACATCAGCCAATTCCCTCAGGATTCTGGGATGAATCTCATGAGGTCTCATAGGTTAACGTTGGTTCCTCAACTGCACACAAACCTCTCACAGTGGGAAGGATTTTGCTCCCCTAGTCCCCATCCTGCTGCCCATCTGCTCTAGAGGCGCTGGAGGAGAGGCTGCCAGAAGAGAGTGAGGCAAAAAAGTTGTTGAGCACCTCAGCCTTCTCCTCATCCACCGTTACCTGTTTGCCAGTCATGCTTATCAGGAGGATACACCTTTGATCTTCCTTTTCAGGCTGACATTCCTAGAAGCCCTTCCTGATGTTCTTTGCATCCCTTGCCAAATTCAGCTCCAACTGCACCTTGGCTTTCTGGATCCCATCCCAGAAAAACTGGACTTCATCTCTATTCTCATCCTTGTGTCCACTGCTTGTTCATTTACTTCTTGACCTTAAGTTTGACCAGCAGGCCTTGACTCAACCATGCTGGTCTGTTGCCTTTGGTTGCCATATAAAAATTTACGTTTACTCTTTGCACAACAGCTGAGTGATTCTCATGAGCATTCAGGGTCTGCTTTTTCGTGTTTCCTTGTGAATTTTGGGAAGAGATGGAGAAATTACTCATTCAGCATATAAACCTTATTAGAATATATTTCTGATTTATTATATGCTTCTCTTTACTTTTTACAACTGTGGCAAATAATCAATATATTATTAACACTTGCAGTGTGCTGCAAATAAGGTTTAAAATTTCCTTGGCTAGTTTTCTCTTCTTAGGGTCTTATTTTTTGGAATACTTTTAATACATATTCTCATTATGTACATACACAGTATCTTTTATAAGAAGAAAGGACGCACCTGAGTTCTGAAGTAAATCAGATTATTTTTTTAACTTAATTATATATATTGTTTTTACAAAGGTATGGGGATTTTTTTTGTTAAAGGTCAGGTTTTGTATGTTTTATGGTTCAATCACCTTGAAAATTTTTTAAAAATACTTTTCTAAATGTCTTTCTTACAGGAACTAATGAATAAATAACTCCTAAGGGCCTTATTTCAATTTGAAAACAACATATATTTATGTGGAAGGTCCCCAGAAGAGGGTAACATGAGCATTCATTATAAACCTTGTATTAACTCAGAAACAAAAACTTTCCTAAAGATTTAATAAATAAAAAATTAGAAAATTAGGCAAGTTTCATCAAATCTTTGTTCCCTAGCAGTTGCCTCACTAAAAAAGTTTCCCCCTTTAGACAGAAACCCATAAAAAATTATGTTAATTTCTATTAACTTTGAAAAATGTTTTAATATTATGAAACTTAGAGCTGTGTAATAAAATGTATGCTACTCTACCTTTAAATGCATATCAAATACGAGACTCAAATCATGTCACTGAATAATTAGCCTTACCTGGGAATTATCTTTTATCTTTCAAACCATGACTGAGGTATTTTTTCAAAATATGTATTTTTTAAGTATTAATCTAACATGTGACAAAATGCCTATTTTTATCAATCTGAGTACTGCAATTACTCTTTATTAAAACTATATCTAATTTTAAAGTGTTTGGCAGGTGCAAATTTCTGGGTCTGTGCCATATATAGTGTGTTTCTGCCACTTTGGAGGCAAAGGTGCAGCTAAAGCAAGCCAAGTTGTGTGAGGCCTTGCAGAAGACTGAGTTTTATCCAATCTTCTAGTGCCATCTTGTGGATAGATAAAGAATTGTCTCTTGCAGGAAGGAATAAAGTAAAACTGCACAAAAATCGTGTATTTTGTGCAGTTGAGGTTCCACAGCAAACCCAGCTTCTGTAATGTTTTGGTTTTGGGTTTTTTTTGTTGTTTGTTTTTTGGTGTTTGTTTGTTTGTTTGTTTGTCTTTTCCTATCTCGATTTTCTAAACTATGTCCTCAGAATTCAAAGTGGTCTTAACTGGGCAGTAAAAATTACTTTGAAGACACATTTTTCCTGAGAACGGTTTCAATCAGTATTTCTTTCTGTTCTCTGAAGAAAATGTGTGTCTCCTAGTCCTGGTACATAGCAGGAATCTGTGAAAAGCGAACTTCAAGTTATATCCAGTAGAGAAACTTTTATGCTTTAAGACTATCTCCTTTACAAGACTTTCAACTTCAGAGATTCAGTAAAATTCCCTAACCAGCTCTTCGCTGTTTTTTCCCCTTATTTCCCAATAGGAAAAACCTAACAGTAAGCTGCTGCAAAATCAAGTGTTTCTATGATGTTTATAATCTCATACCTGATTAGCACAGTCTCTTTATCACTGACAGTCTTTCCAGATATTTTCTATTCAGCTCTCTTCCACATTATTTATTGGTGCCCAAATTCACATCTGGAGGCCAAGGTGTGGCTGGAGAAGTGAAACGTGTAAACCTAAGTAATGTTCTCAGATTCAAACCCAACCAGCCAAACAAAACCCCTAACCATCCAATCAACCAAACAAAAACCGTCACCAGGCAAACAAACCAAACAAACAAAATCCAACTAAACAAAAGCCTACAATGGAATTTTTTTTACAGGAGCAGCTGTTCATTCAACTTACTGGTAGTGTTTAAGGAACTGGCCTGGAATTTTGTCTGTCATCTTTCTTGTTGAATCTGTGCCACTGTGTGGCCAGCTATAGTAAGAACTGCAAGATTAGGAAAAAGAAAATAAAAAGGTCCCTACTAACATAACCTTGCTGACAATGGGCTTGTGTAACTGAAGGATCTTATGTTTTAATCTCTGTTTGTGTGTTTTTTTCATGCATTCATCCACTTCATGTTAAATACACATTTTGAAATAAGTTTGTAGATATCTGGAAGTTGTCCAGAATAATATCTTTCACTGGGAATTTTCCAGCTTACCACATTGCAGAACCATCTCTGGATTTCTTGTACTCTCACTGACTTGATGGATCCTGCATTTTTGCCACACTGCTCTAATGATACAATTTCAGTAGATAGGGATGAAAGATATTGGTTTGGAAAGCCTTATGAAGAGCAATGGTCTGCATTCAGATTTTTGACTTTCTGGTAAAGTGTTCCAGAAACATTTGTCGACCCTTTCACACCTCATGAAAAAACGGCTGTCATTCTTGGCTGTGACTTTAAATAAAAATGCCTGTGACTGCTCGCCTGTGTACTGAATACAGCTGTCTATGCATGTGTCAGTCCCATTTGGACAGTGCTGAAGCCATAAAATGGCTCTGAGAGTGTATGTTGCATGAGGTCGTATGGATTCTTTTGGAGGTACTAAGCTGCTGTAAGAGTATCAGGAGACTAATAAAAGAAAGGAAATCCAACAGATACAGTCACAGCTTGCCATAGGTCAGTTTCTGGAGCTGTGCTGGGCAGAAGTTTCTTACTCCAGAAGAGATGCTAGAGTAAAACTACTATTGAAGCAATGTGAACAATAAAAGATTATCAGTGGAAGTGAATTTCAGAGCTAAAATATTTCATATGTGGGATCACTTCTTTCTTGGTCTCAAATCAATGTTTATTCCACTCAAATAGGCATGTGCATTACTGCAGGCCTGTGTTTTGATGGGCAGTTGTGATTAAACTGTACTTTTGGATTTCCTAACAATGAAAAAATGAATCTTGATGACCTTACATAGGCTATATTGTCTTGCGTGAGTATTGTCCTGGAATTGTATGTGAGCAATTTTTTTGAAGGAGCTGGAGTAAGTGGTATTATGCAGTTAGTAAGACATCCAGCAATGTGCATAATTTAAGGCCCGATTCTCCAGGTCATTCCTTTCCTTCTTTGGTTTAGACTCAAACACATGTATCTACACCTCCTTTTATGAGCTGCCCAGACTCAGAAACAGTAGCCTTGTGTTCAGACATTACTGATGTCTGAGAAAAATGTATCCAGTAGCTTGATATGTTTTTTAGAGTAAGTAACAAACATTCTTACTGTGAACTGTAGAGTCACTGCCTTGAGCAATGCAACTTTGGTACTAAGACCAGAACATGATAATTTTAGCCTTTTAATCTTGGCTTCAAAAAAAAATCTTTGAAAGAAAGGTTTAGAAAAGAAATAATATAGCAGATACATGTCTCTGTTTGAATAGCTGTAATGAAGTGGAATTAATCTGTGATAATTTATGTCAAATGCTTAAAATTTAAGAGCCTGAAAGGTGGCATGCTCTATTATGGAAAAATTTGACAAGTGACACAAACTGTATCCCTTTATTTCCAATAAACAAAATGTTTTTGATATTGTACTGGGATGTGGAGCACCCCATGCTGGAGCAGGTGGATACCAGAAAAAAGGCTGTGACCCTGTGAGAAGGCCAACCTGGCAGGACCTGTGGGCCCACGGAGACAGTAGTCTACTCTGGGAGCACAGGTGTGGGCAGGACTTGTGATCCTGTGTAGGGGACCCACACAGAAGCATTTTGTTACTGAAGGTCTCCAATCTGTGGAAGGGACCCACAATGGAGCAGCTCATGAAGAACTCACACTGAAGAAGTTTGTAGAGAAGTCTCCTATTGGTGAGACCCCATGCTGGATTAGGGGAAGAGGATGAGGAGGAAAGAGTGGCAGGGAAAAATGTGATGAACTGAGCACAATGCCATTTCCCATCCCCACTATGCCATTTGGGATGAAGTAGTGAAAATAGTGAGTGAACTTAAACCTGGGAAGAAGGGAGGAGGAGGTTTCAATATTTGGGTTTATTTCTCATTAACTTATTCTGATCTGATGGCTAATCAATCAATTTCCCCAAGGTGAATCTGTTTTGCCCATGATAGTGATTGATGAGCTATCATTCCCTGTCCATAACTCATGAGCCTTTCATGATGTTTTTCTTTTCCAGTTGAGAAGGGCAGGGATAGCGTGTCCTGGGGGGGCCTGGCACTCAGCCAGAGTCAAACCATTACAGTCAGTTTTGTTTTTCAGGAGCCTAAATACATAATGGGCAACTCATGTTGACTAAAATGAATATTTTTTGCACCCTTGAGTACCACTGGATTTACTGGCAGTTAGTTGCTTTTACTCATGTACATTCAGGCAAAAGATCTAACAAAGAATCAGCAAGAATGCATAAATCAAGGTTATAATGTGATTGATTTTATTTGATTTCCTATGGTTTTGATGGTTGGCTGGCTTTGTGATTTTTAATCTGTTTGTTTCATATTATTGATTGTGGTAATGAAACACTTAATATTCCAGCTCTTTTTAAACGATATGAATTCTTTTTGTTTATGTGTGGATTTCATTCTTAATACAAACTGTGACAAAATAACACTAATACAAATAAGTCTTTCACTTTCAATCCAGTAGTACAGGTGTTTAAGTTAATGTCCAAATTCACAATGGTTTTATTTGAATTACGTATCCATATTCCTGTGCTGCACACCGCAACGAAAGTATTTAGAGGCCTGGGTTAAGTGTATTGTGTTCACACTTGGATGGGGTTTTAAGCAACCTGGTATATTTGGAGGTGTGCCTGCTCATGGCAGGGGAGTTTGAACTAGGTGATCTTTAAGGTCCTTCCAACCCAAACCATTCTTAAATTTTATGATGAAGATGATTGAAATATTTTTCTTTGGCTTCATTGCGGGAGCTACTCTTCTCTTCCACCTGTACTCAAAAGGTTTCATGTGTTATGATAGTCACAGTCCAAAAAGTGGAAGCTCCACAATAATGTTCTTCTATATTTTTGAAAAGTTCTTATGATGCTGTCCCAGCCATAGTCCAACCTGACAGCAGGAATATTCAGTGAAATTTCTTTCCACAGCGACAGTGATTTGCACTACATTGGAACTGAAAAGTTTAAAATAATAAAAATAATTTCCCAACAAAAATATCATCAGCAAGTTTCAAGATATGAAATGATCATGAAATAGGTCACAGATATTAATAGGAATCTGTTTCCTTTTGTCTACACTAATACTTGTCTTTGTAGCCCTTTTGAGGATCTAGCAATTAGTTTTCGCCTTTCTTTGCTGATGGCTGTTTTACATACAGGCATCTCTCTGCAATTCTGAGTAGACTTAAACCCAGACTGAATTGAAACTGAAGGAATTGCTTGTAGTTATCAGCACTGTATGATTTTTCAGTAGATAAATCCAGAACCCAAATTCCATGGTGAATAAACAATTAACTCACTTCCCACTATTATATTTATATATTATTATTGTATGGAGGACCTTCCAATGTCTATACTGTAAATGCTGAATTGATGTTGTCCTATATAGATATCAGCTTGACATGAAAAATCAACCTAATTTCATCTTTCAGATACCCTCTTTCAGAAGACAGATACAAGGCAGGGCAGACAGTCAAATACAGTCAAATCCTTCAGTAAAATTTTATATAATCAGCACTTTGGAAAATTGGGCAATTTAAGACAAGTTTTAGAAGAATATATATATATATATATACACATATATATGCATGTATACATATATATATATATGTTTACATATACATATATATATATATATAAGTGCCATATTAGAATGACATTACTGAAGCATGAGAAAATGAAATACCTATGAGCAGATGAAAGACAATTTTACAATTTAAAGCACATCACTTCTGTTGACGCCTAAGAAATTTCATTTTGGCAGGAGAGTCAATCTACATGTCCAATCAATACGTCCAACTTTAAGCAACATCCATAGATTAGAAATCCAGCTCAGGCATGTTTGTCTTTTACTTAAGCTTTCTGTTATATTTCTTTCCTACCTAGATATAGCATCTGTTACTTAATATTTTTCTTCTGTTTTTTACCTGTTGCCATATATACTACACAAAACACCTCTAATGGCTTTTCAGAATAGTAATTCCTGAAATTACATGCTTCTTCACTTACATATCTCTTATTTTTAAAGAGGCCTTTCACAAAGTCAGAGAAAGTACTAGAGGATTCTAATTTTCTTCATTTTTTCAAATATGATTGTGTATTTTTGAGATTTGGAGTAAAGAATCAACAAAAATGTAACAACAGGTGTTTTGCTAGGAAAATTAAAAGTTGTATTAAGTTTCATTTACTAAAACCTATTTAAAATGCATATTCCCTATGTTAGGATATACTGGTTATCCATTTTAGTAAAATGCCAAAATTAACAAGACTATTCTTTTTTTCCTTGTCGAACAGATATAGGAAATAAATGTCATTCTAAATTGTTGCTTTCTACAATATTTCTTTTGCAAGGCTATTTGTCTTTTATATGGTTGAAAAAGTTTTCCATAAGATCATATTGCCATAACATCTCTGTTTTACGGAATATTTCAGAACGTGAAGAGTGATTGTCTAATCACATAAAATTTAAAATAAACTGAAATAACAAGAGAAAGTAAAAAATCATTATTGTAGTATAGTTGTTAATGTGCAGTGATCAGATTTTATTGCATTTAGTGTATAAATTTGCTTTTTCTAAGATTGCTTGGATATCGCAAACTTTATTGGATTTCATAAAACTATGGTGAGATACAGTGCTTGCACACTTTGAGTGTTGAGTAATTTTAGCATTTGTACCTAGGTGCTAAATTCCTTAAGAGTTTAATACAAGGCACCAGGCAGAGCTCACGACCTCTTCTCTGAGCGTTGCTTAATTCTGCTCATGCCTTAATCACTAGTTGTCGATATTTCTGCTGCTTATATTTCCTGCTTGGTTTTTACATTTTTACTATTAAAATATATTTGTGTTTGTCTCCATGTGTTTATCTACAGGGTCTGGCAAAATCACAACGTGCCTATGATGCAGTGACATCCAGAGTATGTTCTGTACACTTGGTCCTATTCAAGTCTCTGTTATTTTGTAAAATAATCAAGTATGTGTTGAAGCACAAACCCATGTTGAACCAATCCTCTGTCTCTTTGACGCAATTACTACGGTTTATAGAGCGGAATGGCTTTAAGTAAGATTATGAGAACACTACCTTAAAAATAGAGTGCAATAATGGAGCAGCTTAGGAGATCTGTCTTTAAATCCCACCCCCAAAAGTAAGAAGATTTTAATTCAGATCTTGTAGGTGCATTTTGTGAGAAAGGATTGACACAGTTAAGTGCCTTTTCCATCAAGAGCTCATGGCTGACATTAAATAATAACTCTTACCCTACTCTTATGCAATACCTTGCTCAGCCTGCTGATTTGTGTGAATCCTATTCCTAATGGCTAACTCTTGCTATGAAATGTGAGCAAAGATGGAAATCTTAACTGAGTCTCCAGATTCCAGTTGTGTCCTTACACACTCAACAGAAAGAAATGGGACTTTTCAGATTGCAACCTTCATCCCTAAGTAGAAAAAGTTACTGGCGATGCTTCGTTTTCTTAGTTGTGCCTTTAAAATGCATAGGAAGAACATAGGATTTTGTGGTTCTCAGCAAAGTACCAGATACCAGGATCTTCTCAGGTTTACATTAGCAAATACTGTAGTAGCAGTGTTTATCCATGCCTTAAAAAATGAATATGATGGAGAATGACTGAGTGAGGCCCTAGAGTTTCAGATCACTTGAACAGGGAGGCATCTTGTGGCATACTTGTAGACTTAAAACATAATCATTATTATTTTCACTGTATCTTGATTTTTTTTCAGGTGAAAGTGTCTGTGAAGCTCTGAAGAACCACCTGGAGTGTCTGAAGAAGCTGTGAAGCTGGCATACCCTACTACCAAGACATTTCAAACTATATTTTACATATCTTGTGGTAGCAGAGAGGATTTAAAGACAAAACTCCTTTCAGGTAATGTTGAAAAACTTATAATGAAGATAACCAAATATGAAGCAATATTTTTCATACTGTCCTTAGAGAGCAACCTTTGCAGTAAACTATTATTAAAGCTCGACCCAATTTTTCTTCTACATACAACTAGTTACTTCACCTGAAAATGGAGTGAAAGAGAGAATTAATGTCTACGTAGCACGGACAATTCATTACTATTTATTTAATTAAGGGAGTTCGACGTTGTACAAATTAACTGGGAAGTGAAATCATTTGAGCATGTACAGCTGCTGAATGAGTCAAGAAATTTCTTGAGAGTGACTGATACCCTGGTATTGTCCCAGGCTTGAGCTCTAGCTGGATTATTAAAAGTAACTTTTATCAGTCTATATGTAATCAGTAACATCAAATTCCTGATTTTTGGTTCATGCAAATAAATAACTTAGAAAGCACTCTGAGACAAACCATTCCTCCTCTGAGCCTGCTCCTTGAAACCTAAAGGCCTTTTCTTGGATGTAGCAAACTGGGATTTGTAGCTCTAGAATTCTGCAGGGTAAAGGGGCTAGCATTTGTTAAATTTTGACTTTTGGTGCCTGTCTTTTTGTTTGTACTAGGAAAAAATTTTAATTGAAGTATTAACAACCCTTTAGGCCTTTAGACTGTCTTCCAGTGGGGAACGACTGTCACATGTTCCATCTTGTTATCCCAGATGGTAGTATGCTGCCCATGTTCAAATATTTTTCTTTTGGGATCGAAGCAATACCATATAAGTATAATTAAATACATGCACACATGTGCCTGGTGCCTGCACAACCGGCTATGATCAGCAATTATGCTAGAAAGAATGACAAAGTTTATGTAAAATTGTTGTAGTCAAAAGGCTGTTGGCAGAGCCAGCTCCAGCTCTGCAGTGATGTAGGAAGTGGTGACAGAACAGATGGTGGATGAGGAAGGCTGAAAGGAGTTTACTGGGTCTGAAATGATGATGCCAGAGTGGAGAGGAGCACTGGAAAAGAAAAGGGGAAAGTCTTTCCTGTGAAAGAAGAATTCACCTGCCACTTCAACGACAGGAGGTGATTAGAGTAAAAGGGAAGGATTACAACAAGGAAAAGAAGCTTCAGGTAATTCAAGTGAAGGGAAGTATTTTACGCCTTTTCTGTTCTTTTGATCAACTCTGGATGCCCTTTTGTGTAACCTGTGTGTGCAGTGACGATTTTAAAAAAATGAAACATGCTGACAAAAGTATTACAAATTGCTCTCTTAGTATAAAATGTTGTATAGATAAAGACCAGAGTCTGCTTCAGGCTAAACACTGAATGAAAACGGCTGGCTGGAAGGGTCATCAGGAAAATATGGTGTGGTCAAGCAATCTTTATTGGAAACAGTCTACTTTACATCCAAAATGTGCATATCCAGGGACCTAGAATTATATTACATCAAGTGATCTCTATTATTGTATTAATACAAAGGAAAAGAAAGAGGCTTCCAAGGAGCTAAGCCCTAAGTATGGAGTATACTAAGGAGCAATCAAATATTAACACCTTGAATTGTATCCACAAACATATATGGAGACGATGAAATCTTGGAAGCCCTGCCATAATAAGCTAGTTTTGACTATGTCTTCTAAGCAAGAAAACAGCTTCTTTACTGGCTGTTGCTTCCTCATCTCTATCAAAGTAGCAGAAGTTGTGTGGTCATGCAGTGTGAAAGCCAGGAAAATATCAATGTCTGTGTACAAATTTATGTACTGTGTTACTAGAATTTGTGGCAAATTCACATAAATACAGATAAAAATAAAATCATCAGGCAGCCAGTAGAGCTGTCATGCTGAAAATTTCTCTTACCAGTGCCAGTGAGGGAAAATATAACCAAGACAAAAACTTCCTTTTTTTTTTTTTTTTTTTTTTTTTACTATGGCAGCAAAACAGCATCATTGTTACTGTGTGTCACAAGCTGTTGAGGCTAAAATAGCAGAGTGTTCTATCTTACACTCTTTTCCTTTCTTTCTTTCTTTCTTTCTTACTCAGAAGATGACAAACTACTAGGATCTTTAGAAGGTAAGAGGTAAAACTCTCTCTAGCATAGCTTGCACTTTGAAAATCTTACAAGGAAAAAGGAAATAGGGTATTAATACTACTCAGACAGGTTACAGCACTGTAGCCCAAAAAGTCTTTCTTTCACTGTCTTGACAAGAAGGCTATTTACTATATAACGAGGGGGCATAAACTAAACAGGGTTGTCTGCCATTGGAGAAAGGTTATAGGTTTTTAAAGGAGAGCATCTCATCACAAAACAAGAGATTATGCTTACATTTTCTCATCTTGAAAATGTAAGCAAAGATTTTTGAGTCTCAGTGTTTTTCCACCGACTTTCTCCAAGCAGGATTATGTCATTAGGCAGCACTGTTCAGATTACCAGCTGCTTTGGGATCCATTTTGAAACTTGGTGCTCTGTCTGTTACTGTACATATTCCTACACCTGCTTTAGGATTAGGGATTTCATTTTGATGTGTCTCAAGAATATATCTCACAGCACATGTCTTTTAGATCCCTGAGTTCCTTGCTTTTAAACACAAATAAACAATTAATCAACAACATCTTTTTGGTACTATAACTTCATTGAAACATAGTAATAATCTATGTATCATGCAAAAACCCAACCCACTCCAACCAACAAAAAAACCCCAAAATACAAACACAAAACCAAGCAAAAAACCAAGCAAGGGAAAAAGTGGAGCCAAGTAAAAAAGTGTGTGGAAAGAGGAAAACTAAAGTAGAATAAGAAAGCTGAATGCTCTGCTCCTGGCAGAAGTCAAGGTTTCCATCATACATCTAGCATAAATACCTGAACTACATAATTGTACTGGTATAAAAGAGAATATCTTACTTTTTTGACCCAGCCTTTAAAAGGGTGGAAAGTAGGACACTGGGAACTACTGACCTGTCAGTCTCATTTCTGTAGGAAAATCATGAAACAGATTCTTCTAGAAGCTCAGTTAAGGCACATGGAAAACAGGTAGGTGATTTGGGATGGCCAGCATGGCTTCACAAAGGGCAAGTCCTGCAAGTCTGCCCTGACCAACCCAGTGGCCTTCTATGATGGAGTGACTACATCAGTGGACAGGGGAAGGGCTACAGATGCCATTAATCTGGACTTCTGTAAAGCCTTTGACATGTTCCCCCACACCATCCTTCTCTTTTGTTGGAGAGAGATGGATTCAGCACATGGACTGATAGATGAATAAGGAATAGGCTGGACTGCTGCATCCAGAGAGAAGTGGTCAATAGCTCAGAAATTTGCCAATGACTCCAAGCTGAACACTGTAGTTGACACACCTGAAGGACAAGATGCAATCCACAGGGGCCTGGACAAGTTCAAGGAGTGGGCCCATGGGAGCATCATGAGGTTTAACAAGGCCAAATGCAAGGTGCTGCACCTGAGTCAGGGCAATTCCTGGTATCAGCAGAGGCTAGGGGATGAACAGATGGAGAGCAGCTCTGCCCAGAAGGACTTGGGGGTGCTGGTGGATGAGAGGCTGGACATGAGCCAGCAACATGCACTTGCAGCCCAAAAGCCAAGCGTGTCCTGGACTGCATCAAAGGCAGAGTGGGCAGCAGGGCAAGGGAGGGAATTCTGCCCCTCCACTCCACTCAAAAGTCTCTTCTACTCCAAACCATCTTATGAATCTGTGCCAACGTGAAAGGTTGTCAGTGCATTTTCTATTGGGCCCTGCATTATACATCTAACATGTATAGTCCTCCAAAATAGTTAAGGTGACCCTAGAAAAATAGTAAAGACGGTTTTTTGGATACCAAAGGGACACAGATTTATGTGGCCTCACAGAACTTTTGACCATAGATATAATGGCTGCAGAGCCTGTGTAAATAATTTTCATTAAGATAAATAACTGAGATTCTTCCTTACCCATATGTATGAATGCAGCCTTGCTTTGCCTTGCTTTGTCTTGCATCTCTTTGCTATCTCTGAAAGGATACAAAGAATGAGAGATGAAAACACATTTTCAGAATGAAAGCAACTATGAGGTTCAAAAAACACTATTGGCCTAATATTTTTAAAAGAGAATGAGGACAGCATATGGAAAGGATAGAGTTTTGATTTTTGGGTTTTTTTTCTTTCTTTTTCTTACTTCAAAACTAATGGAAAACCTAATATCTTATAATCCTCAGTTGACTTTAAACAAAAAAAAATTTACAAGAATTCCTAATCATGCTGTTAATAACGTGTTCCTAGATAACACAATGCTGCTGGTTTGCATTGCCAAAACCTAATACTTTTGATGGAAAATAAATTACCAGTCTATGAAGACAGTATAAAGCTACTCTGTGTACAGGAAAGAGTGAATTTAATATTTTTTTGTTTTCTGTTGCATCAACAGTAACTCACAGATTTTTAGGCCTCAGCTGAAAGTACTTATGAAAGTAATATGTCTGAAAGCATTTGTGAAAAAAAAAAATATAGCAGTCAATTGCGTGTGTAAAACTGAGTTGTTTCCAAAGGGGCTGCTGGATTTGAAACCTTGTACATATATTCAGAGTAGAGAAACACTGAATAAGTGGAATTAAGTTTCATTAACTACTGCTACTTGAATGCTTTTTTTTCAAAAATTAAACTTTTTTGCAATCAACGCACTCAACCTAAATTAAATGATGATGTAGAACACCTTTTTTTTTATCACTAAACTTGAAATAAAACTTGCTGCCACTAGAGATCATTGTTGCTCTTTGCAGAAGAGACTAGCATTAAGTGCTTATTTTAGTACATAGCAGTCCTGCTTTTCATGGAATGCACTTCACAATATCAAAACAGAAACACAAGCAGAAATTACTTCCAGCTCTAGCACTTCTTCTGTAAAATTTAATGGCACAATACGAGCAAATGGAGTGCTAGTACCTTCTGGCCCAACACCAATATATCACTGATGACTTGAATAACTATAGGTTGGATTGTCTAAACCTTAGCTCTTACAATAAGTATCAACTATTTCCCTTCAATCACGTAATTTTTAATGTAATTTTTTTACTTTCAAAAAGCTCCTTCATCACTATTTATAACTGTAATAAAACAAAATTAGAGAATATTTCTCAAGTTTCATTTTAAATATTTTTATAAAAGTATCTTTCTCTTGCTATGGTCTCTTCATTATGAAGTCTGTATCTGCACCATTTTTAAAAATGCATTATTATTCACACTGTTCTTCTGAATATCTACGTAATTTCAGTCTTGAATCTTCGTACAGATTATATCAGGTGGGAATAAAATGCAAAATGCTTCCCTCTTTCTTCCTCAACTTCTTTTCAAGTGAAAAAGAAGAAAGTCATAGAAACAGTGTCTGCAAAAGAGACACAGATTAAATCCTCAGTCCACTAGTGATGTTTTTGAAGTAGGTAAAGCCGAGACTGAATGACACTGATATTTCTGTATATTGGTGCTCAAAAATCCTAGAGTGCAATGCTGGGTCAAATTTGTTTTCTTCTGCACTATGGCTAGTTAAAGTGTAGCTACCAGCAAGCATCTTTAGGTAAATGTCCTCACCATTAAACAGAAGTTAGACAATATGAAATATGGCAAACTGTCTCTTCTCCTTCCTGAAAAAAAATTTACAAAATAATTCTGTCTCTTTCTAAGAGGTAAAACTATTTCATGTAATAAATAATAACCCCTCCATTAAAACAGAGGACTGAAAATAAATCACTGGAAAAGTTATCTGCTAAATAATAACAGAAAAAAGAATCAAATGGAAATTACAAATGATAACTGATCAAAGGGGTAACTATGCATATCAACCAAACAGCTAGATCCTATAGTATATTAAGATAATCCCAAGTGTACCATTGGCAACACTAACTATACTGACTTCTGAAGTATGAAGGATTTTTAATTTAGGACTCCCTATGGTGATATGTTGTTCATTTTAATAATTGTTGATTGCTTCAGTGATGTATTTTGAAATATGTCCCTAATCTTTTGTGGGGTTTTTTTGTCCTCTTGGGATGCATTCCAATTGTTTTAATATGACACATGTACCATTTAATTGTATCACATTTTATATTTGAGATTTTGATGTACTCAAGCTTTTCCTAAGTGTTTTAAAAATTATTTACATCACTTTTGAAAATCAAAATCAAAATATGGAATAAGTAGAAAGTAAGATCATCACTTCATAGGGTCATGTACAGCCTCACTGTACCATGCTTAGGTCTGCTCTAAAATGAGTGACCTAATTCCATTTGTGTAACACTCAAGTAGGACAAAAGGCCCTTAACAGTGTTTTGTATTTCATGTCCTTTATTGTATGCATAAAGCACTGAGGTTCAGGCCATAAACCTAAACTTCCTTCTTTTTTTCTCTCACTTATTGATAACATTTCAATGAACTTCAGGATCTTTGTTAAAAAAGGCTAATTATTCCTCTTTGTGACTTGTAAAAGACTTATTACCGACCGAACTTACAGGTAAAATGACAGCATTCTTTCACAAAGTCATTTCAATAAATAATTTATTTTTCCCTCTAAGGAAAAAAAAAAATTAAATCCCAGAGAGACAGTATGGCTTCTGTACTGATTTACTTGGCTACTAAGTATTTTTAAACATTTTATTTTAATTTGAACTAACTTTGAAGTACATGCAATTCCACCCTAATGTTTATAACAATAGAAGTTTTCAACCCTAGATATCATTGGGTGTTTCTCAAACAGAAATGCGTTAAGGCAAATTGATGTTAGTCAAATCAAGGGACTGTGCAAATCCCAAAGATTTTCTGTAAGACTAAATTTTCCCCTTACCTCTCTCCCTCCATTCAAGACAGGATTTCCTGATGTGCAGGGAGAATCCAGTTTAAAAACTAGTATGTTTCCAGATTATGCTGCTTCTCCATAAAGAAACAGAAACTTAAAGCACTTTCATGACCCTTAGAGAAAGTGAGAAGGAAAAAAAAAAAAAAAAAAAAAAAATAACATTTAAAAAAAAAAAAAAAAAAAAAAGACCAGGTTTTGTTTTCCTGCCTTGTCATTTATTATCACATCCCAGGGTTAAAAATAAATATGCACAGAATGATCCAGTAAACAAAGACATAAAAGACAAAGAAAAGGAGATTCAGAACTTCAAAAGAGATTAGTCTGTTACTATTAAGCTAATATTTGTATTTTCATGCTTTTAGTGCAGTTTTAAGAAGACAATGGTTACTGGATGCCAAAATGACAATTGCCATGCAGCAGTAGGTATTTTTGACATTCTTTGATCCTTTCTTTCATCTCTTCCTGGTTTTCTGAGTCTTTTAGCTACAGTTAAGACTCAACAGCAAGGTCTAGTAGAATTTAAGATTCCTCTTCACACTAACAAGCCATGGTTTAATTTCTTACAAATCACACAGCCAATCAACTAAAGGCTGCATAATATATTTCATGCTAGTAACACTATTCATGATAGATTAATAAAGCCCACATGCTTGCTTTATTACCTTGTCTTTGCATTACCCATAAAAACAGTTAAAGCCTATTTATTTTTCTAAATTAACATTGCTGCACTTCTGATGTTAGCTAAAAACAAAAATATAGTGAAACACTTTTTCTCCATCATATAAACCTGCTATATATCTCCCAAATTGTTAAGACACCTATTTTAGGGTGGCAATAATTACAAGGGAAGTAAAGCACAGTGTATTATTTGATATGAATTTTGGTGCAAGTGATGATGATTTTAACAGATGCTACATTGTTTGATGAAACATTTTAGATTCTGAACGAAGAGTCCTTGAATACCAAGAACAAAAATAATGTCTTAAATGTGCAAAATAAATCTGACTTCTCAAGTACAATAGTAATTTACTGCTACCCAGAGTGCTGTGTTACGCAGTCATCACAGAGTTCATCAACAGACAATAGATGATGATAATTCTGACTCGTTGAAAAAGAATTATATTCTCATATTATATAGAGATTGGGCCAAATCCTTCAGTACTTAATCCAGGATTGATTTCGCATGGTAGCAATCCATGCCAATGAAAGACTGTTATCTCCTTCATTAAGATGAGTAAAAATACCAGTTCTCACGCAAAGGAGACAATTGGGGGTGAGCAATGAATGAGCGTTTTGGCTGATAAGGAACAAAACCTTTAATACATACTTACACTATTCACACAGGAACAAAAAAAATTTATCATATTGGACTTGAACTTTGGAATATTTCTTGAAGAGTCTGTAAAAATTCATATTAATAACCTGAAAAGAGAATCAGAGTCTGGACATTAATTACTGTACGTTTGCAAAATAATTATTTTCTGTGAAAATAACATTGGTTTTCCTTTTTCCATCAAAATGAAAAGTTCAGACTCTTCTTGTACACATTATTCATTCTCATTTAGCAGTTCATTTGGCTTCAAAATGGCAACATCAAAATATGTAGTATACATGTTTATGAAAGCACACAGCAATTAGCCCTTTTAATTTCTATCAGCAGTTAATAAAAATTACAAAGAATAAATAGCAACTGGTGTAATTTTTTGGGAGTGAAAAAAAGAACCCAAAGGATAGATTTATGAAATGTGGCAATATTTTGTTTCACAGTTTACATTTTAATATATAGAAATAATCTGGAAAATAATTGCCCTATTATTTCTTTAGTATAATTTGTTTCTACTCTGAGTTGGCATACTATTTCCTGGTTTTGAGTGAAAGAGGAAGCAAAAACCAAGAGTACTAGATCTGTAAGGGTCTGCTATGTCAAATCTGCTATTGGTGGTTTTGAACTTTTTTTTTTTTAATATATTTCACTACTAAGAATAAAAACAAAAGAAAGAGAACTTATTTCTCTGCAGGTAAAAATATTATTTGAAATAAAAATCACTAAATAGATTTACTGAATTAGTGATAGGCACGATGCATATCCATGAGTAAATTTAACAATGAAACTTACATTCTGGCTGCGTTTACAAATGAGCCCTTCTTCAGCGAAAGGCATATTAAAATCTGTAATATGTGAAGTACCTCTTGTGTTAAATTGCAATGACTGGTAGAAGGCAAGAGGAAGGTCATTGTAGCTGATAAACATAGTTATGCAAATGTGTTACTGCGAGAAGGCACTGAACAGGGTTAAAAACTGTGCTAAGCAGAAGGTCAGTCAGAAATTTCATGGGTCTTTCAGGCCTTGAAATCTATAAAAGTGAGGAGGTGAGTAAGGAAGAAAATTATGGTGAGGCTGAGGGGGACGGTTGGTTTGGTTTTTAAATTTAGGTCTATTTGATGAATAAAACAATGTTGTTCTCATAGGAAAAGATGTTGCCACCAATTATTTTTTCATCAGGAAAAAAATCTTCTATTTTATTAAAATATTTGCAAATTCACAATGGCTTTTAGTTTTTCTGTACCCATCAAGCACAGACATCCAAGCCTAAGATTCTTCAGGTCTAAGTTTCTCAGAAGCATCACAGATCCAGCATCACAGTGACTAGACCAATTTAATTCACAGTGCTCAATTTAAGCATTATGCTTGTACTTAAGGGATTTATTTCTTAGCTTGTGAATAAATTTTCTTTCAACGAAAACAGAGCAGAACAAGCCATAGTTAGGATCTACCAGGTTTTTAGGGACCTTACCAGGGGTTCTCTGTATTTGTAACTTTTGCTTCTGGGCAGGAGACGGTCTGTCATGATGATGGAGACCAGAAAGACTAAAAACCATAGCGGATATGTAAACTGATGTTTATTCAAGAGCCATCAAAGTTAGAGAAGCTTTCACTTCCTTCCATTGATGACAAACACTTTATCAGTTTCCCCTGTATTACGCTTTCCAGGTTCAGCTTCCCCTTGCCACACTGGGATTACTGCTGGTCTGAGAAAATCAGGCGTAAAGTTGTGCTTCTTCACACCGTGCTGCTGCTGGCAGTCAGCCAGCTTGGGGGACATCAGACAAGGCCCCTGACCATTCCCATGTCACCCTCTCTGTGTATCTGTCTGATATCAGGGATACTCACCTGCTTCTCAGACTTTTCCTCCAGCAGTGATTTTTCATCTTATTCTTTCCAGGCTGCCTCTTGTTTCCTGAAGCCACTTGCTCTTGCTCTTTATTTTTTCCCCCCTTATTTACTTTTCCTGAACTTCCATCTCCAGTTTTCCCAACCTAAGTAGTTTACACACAGAAACATAACGTCTTCTCCCCGTCTCAGCTGGTGGTTCTGTCTCATGCCTCTTTAATGACTGGAGGATTCAGAAAGTAACACTTTTACATAGTCAAATTCAAGAAAGAAAATTAAAGCTAGCCTTTACCAGTCTTAACTAGCATGTAGCAGGCTTCCTCTTGAGAATTCAGAAGTTCAAATTTTGGTACTTATCCTCTCCTTTCCTCACAACACACGCACACAAAACTACCTGTTGCCTTTCAGTGATCGCAGTCTAAGCTATTATTTTTCTTCTGCATAGGAAAGAGTTGTTCCCACCTTTCATTGCAGCTGTATTGCTACAATATACAATGGTCTGAATGTGTATCAGGAGCTTGTTTGTGCCACTGGGACAGGACCCCAGAGATGGAACAGGTGAAGAAGAGTCATTTTGATCTCAAGCCTCTGTACATGTGTGATCACCATGTTTGGGTAAAGGAAAATAAAGTGAGGTTTTCACATTTTTACACCTTTTTTTTACATTTCATTGTGCTGTACAATTTCTTAGCAGAGGTTTCTTTCACAGTGCCCACAGAGGTTCAGCAGAATGACGCAAAGGTTGGTATTCCTTCTGACACACATCTGTGCAGTGCCTGTTGTGAGATTTACAGCTCCAGGAGGCCTGGAGCGCTGCAGAATTTAATCTGTACTGTGTGTTACAAACAAGACAAGAAAACCACCAGCCTGAATTTTCCTTCCAGTCTGATACAGCAGAAGGACAATGAGCGTGAAGGACATGCAGAAGGGTATTTCACGAGCTTAGAGTGAGGTGCAAGAAAACCTTATCACTAAGTGCTGTCTTGAACACGAGAGGCACAGCAAACAATGATCAAACAGAGAAAAGAACTGATGTATGTAGTTAAAAGAAGGAACTATTTTCATTTTCGGAGAGACAATAAATAGACTGAAATATGTTCATCCTAGAGCAAAAAGTTTTTGACTATAAGTCAATGAGAATGGTTTTGTCCAGTCCTGTAATTTCTCTTACAGTATCTCTATGTTGCTTTCTCCAAGATACTTTATAAATGAAATTATGCTGATACATAAAATTGGAGGAATGTCTCTGAAACTGTGTAACATGCCCCTGTCATTTGCATTATGTAAAATGCACCCCATCCAACAATACCTAATGTTGGCTATAGGTGGCAGCAGAAGACCAAGTCTCATGACTTAAATGGAACAGTGTTTTAAAGAAAGTTATTTGTACACTAAAGATGAATATTCTCTTAATAATACATGAACATTATTTAACCGGAACTATAGAGTCAATAGAACGTGAACAATGACTCCCCCTCTCCAAAAGAAAAAGCCATTGCAGCCAGAACTGGTCCTTTTCTTCAATGAAGTGAAAAGCTTGTTCAATTTGCTCAGCGTGGGAGTCTTTGTCATTTTAACCAGACGGCACAATAGATATTGATAAAAATAAAAGTCTTTTGACATAATAGTAATGTAAGACAATACCAACAAAGTGTCTTTTCCGTCAGCAGGAGCCATTAAAAATGTATTAAAATGTGCATTCAGCTCTTTTATTTCCTAAAAATAAAAAAGGTTGGTAAGTGATTACAAGCAAAAAGCCTCCTCATATAGAAAAATGCAAGGCAGAGGCCTCAAGAAGGAGGCCAACACATCTAGGCAAGGAAAGCAAAAGCAAAGTAGAGGAAAAGGGTCCATGAAATGGAAAAAAAAAATCGCTACGAGATTTACTGGATTAAGCTAGAGAGAAATATAACTCTAAACAATGCTTCTATAGGCTTCATATATGTGCGAGCAAGACATAATTTAAAGATTTTCTCTATCTGTAACAACCCTTACTTTTATTTTTTACTCCACCTTAAATATTTGTTACTTTCTAGAATTTAGAGGTGTTGATCACTAGGAGAACTTATCAGTATTTCAAGTAAATTATGCATTTGTGTAGAACTTGAGCCTTTTAACTGCATAGCAGTAAACAAAGGGAAAAAAAATCCTTCATGAAAGCATGGCCTTGCTTTCACTTACTGACCCTACCAAACTCTTTTGTACATGATGGATCGTCTAGTAAACAAAAAGGATAGCTTTCACTGTGTGAGAATGGTGGGGAGAGAAGATGAAAGGATCCAATACAATCCACGGTAGGATTTTCCAATGAAACTGCTAGTGAGGAAGGAACTGTTGTTTTAGAGTGCCTCACAAGGTTCGAAACATACATCTTTGTGCTGATTTTGGCTGGGGCACAGTTATTTTTCAGTAAGCTGTATGGGGCTATGTTTTGCATTTGTGCTGAAAACAGTGTGGGTAATTCAGAGATCTTTTAGATATTGCTGACCCAGGCTTAAACAGAGTCAAGATCTTTTCTGCCCCTCACCCCACACCACTGGCAGAAGGCTGGGAGTGCACAAGAAGCTGGGAGAGGATACAGCCAGGACAGCTGACTCCAGCTGACCTAAGGGATGTTCCAGACTTTATGTCATCATACTCAACATATAAAGCTGGGGGAAGAAGGAGGAAGAGGGAGGGGGCTGTTGAGAGTGAGGGTGTTTGTCTTCCCGAGTCACAACCACATGCGATGGAGCCCTACTCTCCTGGCTGAACACCTGCCTGCCCATGGGAAGTGGTGAATGAATTCCTTGTCTTTGTTTGCATGCGCACAACTTATGCTTTACCTCTTAAACCATCTTTGTCTCAAACCATGAGTTTTCTCACTTTTATTCTTCCCACTCTCTCCTCCACCCCTTTGGGGAAAGAGTGATCAAGTGGCTGTAGGGGCTTGGTTGCCAGCTGCGGTTGAAGCACAATAATATTAAAACAATTTATAGATGTGCAGCTTGCAAAATATTAGGGATTGTACTTGCTAAAGTCAGTTTGCTCAGCTATTTCTTCTCTTTCAAGAATTCATAAGTCCTGTAAATCCTCAGAGCCCACTGTCTAATTATGCTAGGCATCTTGTATACCTTCTCATTAAAAACTAACCTCCTATTTTAATGACTTGGTTGAAATCCTTTGAAGATCAGACTGCTAGTGACTGAATGCTGTATGCTGAATACCCCTCCATGCTGCCCTCCTTCCTTTATTCCTTTCTGATCTTTGGTAATTTCTTCTCTTTTATTTTTGTTTCTTTTCTTTCTTTAAATCATTTTAGATGCCTTACTTGATTCCAAGTGAAAAATACAGACATGCTTTGTTTGAAGGCCACTTCTGCACCCTGAAAGAATGGGACAGTCTGAGTTAAGTGTTTAGGTTGCTTTTAGCTAAGGGAAAGGAGTGTCTTATTTATTTAGCTTAGGCAGTTGTTGGACAGATGCACATCTGACACAGTGCAGTATTTACAGTACCATATCTTTAACAAATTGGGCTATATTCATTCCTGGGATAATTCCAACTGGCTTCATTCAAATTACACAAATGATTAATCTGGGCTTTGTATTTCAAATTGTAAACTCTCTCCCAGTTTCAGATTTAGGGGGTTTATTTTATTTGTCATCAGTTTCTGGCTAGCATCACTATGGTTTGGACAGTTCTTCCAAAACTTAACTTTTTCATATCCTTTACAAGTACTTTTAATGCCCTTTTGCTTCTTCTCTTCGAGGATTTTAGTCAGAACCGATACTTCAATTACAAGTATTCTCTTTCTTTACTTCATGGTTCTCATTTTTTAGTTTTTTTTTTTTTTTTTTTAAATCACAGAATGACAGGACCATCCAGGTTGGAAGAGACTTTCCAGATCATCTAGTTCAATGTCAATGTTAATGTCAAGAGATAGAAGAGTACTTTCTTCATTCCACATAAAGACCTCTGGGGTTTCTTCCAAACTAGAAGATAGAATTCTAGCACTAAAAAAAGAATAAAATGCTGTTTCCACCAGAGGTGGAGGGAAATTTATCATTATTTTTTGCTTTTTGTCATCATAAATCAAAATATCGGCTTTAAATTGAGTTTTTCTTACAGAAACAAATATGTTGAAAATAGCATTTAAATAAGTGGGGAAGTATAATTAATATGCAAGTTATTTTGCTTCCAAAATATGTACACTTAATAATTTCTGAATTACTTAGTAGACATTATATACATTACTCTAAGCTTACTCATTTATTCCAGTAAAGTGACATGTTATATATCCAAAGAAAAACTTACATGAATCTTCTTTATTTCCACATTGTAAAGATGAAAATGTAACTCGCCAAGAAAAAAACCAAAGTTTAAAATTCATTACAAATTATCCTGGAAATTATATTTTGTTTATTTTGACAGGTGCAGAGAAAATTTGTAAAATATTTCATCTCCACGTTGAACATAATGGGGAAAAGGGACATTATTTTGATACATGGTTTTACTAACAAGTTTCAAGATGAAATATTGCATATCATAGAAAATACACCTATTCACAAGAAAAAAATTATACAAAAATTGCTAGCTTTAATAAAACCTGGGACTTACTGATTAAATAACATTTTATATTCAAGAGATTCTCTAACACAAAGGCCTTTATTGAAAAGGTCTGATGGGCTGAGAAAGAAGTTTTATTTATTTTATAGGTGCTCACCTTAAGCACAATTCCGTCATGCCTAGAAAAAACCTGGAGTTAGAAAAGCGTGAGTGGAGCTCTTATTGAAACAACTCTGAATCAAAACATAACTTTCTATTAGCCATGTCACTAGGTTAAAGAATAGGTAGGCAGAATCCAAGCAATTATCAGGGAAACATTGGAACATTACTCAAAACAACCCTGACCTTAATAACTTGTTTAAAGATCTTCTTCTGATGGCTTATGGAAGAAGCTCAACTTAAGAGACAAAAGTGTACTCTTAAAGTGCATTGTTCGTTGCTGTAGACCCTCAGTGGCACAGGTACTTGATGGCAATTACTTTTGTGATGGCTGTGACCATGTAATTCAAACCCCAAATGTGTTTTATTTTATCACTCTATTAGAAGAAATAGAAATATCCTCTCCTACCTAATGAAAAGTAACATGCGCTACAAAGAATGTTTCAGTAGTGTATCCAATCAAATGTCCTTGTACTTTAGTTAGCATGTGGATCAGTCCACAAAAATTATGACAGAAAAAATGTGTAAAGAGTCTGCTTTTCATTAGTGGAAATGAAGAAGCTCCACTGCAAGCTGAATGCACTAACAGTGAGAGAGATTCTAATCTGAGGTATTCAGCATACGAAGCTTCTTAATTCAACAGCAAATGTGTTTGTGAGGTTCTGAAGCCGCTTACTCAACACCTCTCAGGTGCAAGGATTCAGCCTTGCCAAATAAAGAACTTTGTAATGGAGCAAGGAGGATCTTCAATCACAGTTTGTTGTGACTTTCTTCAGGAACGACACAATACAGACAATTTATCTCATTTAAGCATTGCTAATAAAGCCATATTCCTGCATACTTCTTCAGATTTCTGTAGTGCAGTACATTGAGAAAGTAAAAAAATTGTGGTATTCAGCTCTGAAATGGACACACAGGGCAGAAACATTTAAATAGTGTTCAGCCTGGAGAAGAGAAGGCTCTGGGCACACCTTAGAGCACCTTCCAGTGTCTAAAGCGGGCCTAAAAGACTAAAGAGAAGGACTTTTAACAAGGGCATGCAGTGATAGAACAAGGAAGAATAGCTTTAAACTTAAAGAGAGCAGGTTTAGATTAGGGATCAGGAAAAAATTTTTTACGTTGAAAGCAGTGAGACACTGAAACAGGTTGCCCAGAGAAGTTCTGGATGCCTCATTCCTGCAAGTGTTCAATGCCAGGTTGGATGGGCAACTTGGTGTAGTGGAAGGTATCCCTGCACATGGCAGAAGGGTTGGAACTAAATTATCTTTAAGGTCCATCCAACACAAACAATTCTAAGATTTTTATGATAATTACTTTAGTACAATACCTTGTTGTGATAATTGGAGAGAAGAATTTTGTTAATAACTTGAATTTTCTGGCAGAGTGCGGTTACTCTTTCTTCTAATCGTTTCTGCATTTTTCTGTAATATGGAGAGAAATGCTCTGATTTTCAGGCTCCCAAAGTAAAGAGAAGATTCAATATTTTTCTTGATTTCTCATTTTTCTTGAGTATGAGAAACTTTTCTTTTCTCTGGATTGCTGTAAAATCCTAGCATTTCTGTCACTCACTTGATGGTTGTATTGACAACGACCTAAATTTGAAAGCAGAGTACTGTTATAAATGGGAACATTCATGTGAGACATATTAAACTGTCTTCATCTCAGCAACAAACACACTGTTTAGTTCTGAATGTTTATCTCTAAATCTGTAGTCACAAAATTTTAAGTTAGATTTACATAGTGCATAACAGCACTTCAAAACAGTGACCCTTATGGTTCTCTCACGACATAGAGATGGCAGAATATCACATCTCCTGTGAAAGTATAACCCATTAACCCGTTGTTTTCTCTGTGTCCACCAATCTATTCACTTCATGGTAGAAGCCTATCAGGTTGATGGAACATGATTACTCTTTTCTAAACCCATGCTGACTACTCCCTGCTTTCCCTTCATGTATTTGTATGCTTTCCAGAAAGACATTTCCAATCATCTTCCCAGGGACAGTGGTGAGACTGACCTGCCTGTAATCCTGAGCTTTCTTTTAGCCAGTGAAGTCAAGAGTAACGTTTTCTCTCTTCCAGTCTTCAGCAATCTCTTCTCTTTATCATAACTATTCCAAGATGATTGAGAGTAACCTTACTCTCATTAGCCTGTTCCCTTGGGACTCACGGGTGCAAGACATCTGGGCCCATGGAACTGTGTGTGTCTATTTTGTTCAAGTGCTCCCTATCTAGTTAGGGAGATTAAGTCTACCCACAGAGGCTGTGTGCCTTCCTGTAAACTTGTGTTTGGCCTGAGTGACCTCAAATATATATAGATGTTTTTATTTTGTTTTGTGGGGTTTTTGGGGGTCATTATTTGTTTTAATGGCTTCGTGTGGGTTGGTAATCCTTTCTGCACACCCAGAGCTTTGCAGTTGCAGTCTGTGCAGCCCAAATGCTTTGGGACATTGTTCTGCATGTCCAATTTGTCCCAGTGTGCCACAGGCATTCCTGTTGCTTACTTATTTTGGAAACATCCCAATCTCTACACATAATTTTAAAAAAACTTTAGAAGTAGCAATCTCTAGAGTTTTGTGTTAGTGTTGTTTTGAATACCATGTACAGACGTGAAAGCTTCTGGCATCCTATTTCTTTTTGAGCTTGCATGTGTACCCTTGACTACAGCTTAGCACGGGCACCTCATATAGGCAGCTAATGTGGCGCTCTGCTGTGACTTTGAAATCCTCCTCATCTTCAGTAAATTTCAAAATTGAATGTTGAATGTCTGCATTCTTTACTTCTGTGCTTATGATCTGTTAAACCACATTTAAATATCCATGATTCATATGATCCTCTTTGTCAAAAAATCCATGTCTTCTCTATACAGCTGGCCTATTGTTTTTGCTGCTTGGTATTTATAAAATTTTAATTACCTGGAAATTATTGTATTTAGTGTTTGTTATTTTTGTATTTATTTCTTGATACTCCAGGACCAGGAAGAAAGGCTCCATATGTACTTCCAAGAACAGACCTTTATGATACTCCAGAAGGAACATACCTCAACAATGACTTTGCATTCACTTTTCTTTTCGTGTGATTACATGGAACGAGACAATGAATTTGCGTCATGCTTATGTTCTAATGTCTCAACACATGGAATACACGCATATGACTTAGTGTACTGTAGCAACATTTTTGCTTTTTAACTAAAAATAAAGCCATACTAATACTCTACTTTCATAAAAATTTACCAAGTTTGAAAACAAATTAATTGTATGACAATAGATCACTGCTTTGTAACAAGTTGCATGAAAATATTAAAGAGTGCTTTTGTTCCAAACACTACATTAATAAAAATTGCATTTCTTTGTTTATTATTGCTGACTCCTCTACCATATTTACTCAACTTGGAAAGAAATATATGTTCTCATCTTAGAATGCAGAAGATTAATTATTTCTGGTATAATCATTGTCACCAAGAATAAAGGTTTAGTAATAAAATTTGGAAACTTTCTCTTAACTAGAATTAGGTCTGAAATACTCAGAAAATCAAAGTGGAATAGTTAATTCATGCTATGATACATGAGAAGAGCTATCTAAACACACAAAAGAAGCTTTTACTGATGAAAATAGAGATAGATATTAGGCTGTTAAATTGGGTGGAGCCTGGACTTTGATGAAATTTGAATCTGACACTCAGTTTTGCATCAATCAAATTTTTTACTGGGTTTTTTTAAGAATTCATATCTTAACAAATGTAAAGTCAAGAAATGTTCTGACTGATTAACACCAGAGTTTCTGTAAGAACTTCCTTCTTCCCAGGTTTCAAGAAATATAAGTAGATTCTGGAGAGATCTTTCTTGCTCATTTGTTTTCTTCCTTTGAAAAAAAAAAAAACAGATGACATTTAGAAATTGTTTCATATTGCTTTTCCCTATGGATGCAGTGATGCTATAATACACATCAAACCTTGATAAGCACAGAAATATTAGGAGGGAAAATTTTAAAATTTTCTATACATTTGAGACAAAAATAGAAGAAATCAAATCACAAGGAATTGTTTTCTTCCTTTACCTCAAAGGCTGCTGGCACCAGTGAGCTGATATCGCTGTATCACCAGTTCTGCCTTGACACAAACCAGGTTCCTGGTCTCCTTACTGCCAGAGCTCACAAACCTGTATAGAATGGTGAAGGGGCAGTGACAACTTCATGGATGTGACAATCTCAGAGGCAGTGTTTGTATAGGAGCTGGCCTACCTCCTAATGAATTTCCCTTTATTTGCACCTGTCAGGCCATACTGAGACTTGGAATAACCTTAGGATACAGGATGCTAATAAATCTTTCTCCAAAGCAGAGTTTTAAAAAAAGCTGCATGAACAGTACGATTCTAGCGATTAAGTGATATTTTCATTTCTCTCAATAAATAAATAAGACCACAGTCCCTTCCTCTGGCCAAGGAAACTTGAAACTCTATCAGCGTTTCTTCTAAAGAGACCAGATGGCTTGTTGCTAACTGATATGAATGAGTCCCTCCCTCAAGGTACGGACATGCTGACTCCATGGGATTTCTAATTAAATTTGAAAAAAAGGTAATCATAATTTCTCTCTCTTGTTTCAAGTCGTTTTCTGATTAAGAGCATAGGAAAAGTACTAATTTAAACCAAAATGTTCAGATCTAACCAACTGCTGACTTCGGAAGAAGACTGTGAGAGCATGATCGCTTAATTCTGGTACAGTCCAAACTAGTATTTGCATTATCAGCATACAAAAAATAATTGAACTATGGGTATCTACTTTTAAGGGAGATCTTACACAAACCTCCTAGAATTATTTTTAATGTTTATTTTCTATGGTTTGTCTGAGTTTTAATAAATACACAGAAGGTGGATTTTACCTACACATCTGAAGTGGTGCGATTAAGTTTCCGAAGCATACATAGTGAGAACTATCTGAAATGACACAAGACATCTGAGGTGTTGTGCATGCAGCTGGTATGTAACACACAGGATCTGTGGGAAACTTGTGAGTTCCTCAGTTCTTCAGTGAGGAACTGAAAGTCAGGTTAGATACAGTTATCTCACACTTCACTGGATATCTCTGTTTAAGCAATTGATTTCCATGCTGAACTTCAAGGAAAATAAATCTCATCCCTGTTTACTTTTATGGTGTCAGGATGTTATTCCCGGTTTGTGAGAGCTTCTTGTTGTTAATAACTACATTGGAAGAATATAGTCTAAATATCAGTAGTAAGGCAGCAACTAGGAATGAACTGAAAGATAAAAAATCAGTAAAACTAGAAACTTAGTCCAGACTTCAGTCAGTATTGCCAAATAACCTGAGCAAATGTAGATGTTAATTTGGAATAGGTGTTTGGACTATGATCTTTACAAAACAGCCTAAAAATGTGTCATTGAAATAATGTCTGAGACTTTTGCACCGGATTATGGAAGATGACACAAGAGCTGTGTGAACAGCACAGGACTACATGGGGTCCTTTCCACTGGTTTCAAATGTCAATCCATGCTAAAGTGTGAGTAATTGTATCAAGTCTTTTCTGTGCAGAAAACTAAAAACAAAAAACCAAATAAACAACCAAACAAAAAAACCCAACAAACCAAACAAAAAAACCAAGGAAGGCAGCCTCTTGAAAGGGATATTTATCTCTCAAACATATTTTTTGAGAAGATTAATTGTTCTTAGGAGGACCCACTGCCAGACCATTGTAAAAGTACCTGGTTTTGAGTAATTGTTGTAGCACTTTAACTGGAGTACTTGTGAACTAAGAAAATTAACTTGAGATGGGTGGTGCTGCTACCTCATAAAAAGAATAATTGTAATTCCTTTAAGAAACACTTCAGTCTTTACACAAAAACGAGTGCCAGCTAAAGAGGAGAAAAGAAACATTTAGTTTTAAAAAGTCTTTCATTCTGAAACTGTGGAGCATTTCAATATTTTTTTGTTAAATGAGACTAAGAAAAGTAGTGAAAACTGTATTCCTAAAATGAAAGAGGGGAGAAGTGCTTTACAAGGAAAAATAGAACAAGAAAAATGGTCTTAATTAGACAGTAAAGGAAACATGGAAACATAGCATGTTCAAGGCCAAAGGATGCTGAAATTTTGAGAGGTTAATTGAGAAAAAAATGTAGGATCTGAAATAAAGATGAGGACAGAAACAGTAGATAAGATTAAGATTGCCGATGAATATGCCTGGAAAGTGAGTTCAAAATGAATTTGAAGCTGGCATTTGATACAGATTAGAGAGCCAGATAGTAATGATGAAGGTATTGGGTAAAATTTATTACTTTCTATACTGTCCTATATTTTTGAAAATTCTCAAAGGTATACCAGGTACATGTTTCTTTATAGTCATGTGAATATTACAAAATTCTGTGAAAAACAGTCAGTCTTCTGGAGACTGAAAAAAACCTCATACAAACTTTATAATGATTGAAATATGGCACTAGTAAGGTACATTTTTCACTCTTTTTTTTTCAGCACAAAATTTTAAATGCCTTTTAGGAAGATAAAACCTTAAAGTGTTTAAATCTTGAAGATGAAATAGGCAAGAATTTATTCAAAGAATTTCTTCCAGGTGTTGTTCTGCAAAAATGATGATCAAAAGTGTTCCTGTTGATTTGAGCTGAAACAATACTTTTCCTCTTCTGAATTCCCATTAATGGAAGGAATCAAATGACTAATAACCAAATAACTAAAGTAAAAGCTTACAATATATGTAACTGTGTGAAACAAAATCAATTTATTTATGAATTAAAAATTTGGTTTAGCTCTACTCCCAGAAAGAAAAAGTGTATATATTGGGAACAAAACACTTAGGAAAATTCTGAAGCACCAGTACACAAAAGATAGTTGAAAATACTCAGTTTGTCCCATTGGAAAATGCTCTCCTGAGCATGCGAGTGCATGGCACTGGTTTTCACAAAGGATATGGGAAAGATGTTTAGTGTGGGTTTTAACCATTTTAACTCAATTATGAACTACATTCTCTAAAAATTTAACAGACCTACACACGTGTAATCAGCTGCACAAAGAGCTGAGATGGTACACAGGTCTTATGCCTGTGTTACTAAGATAAAGAAGCTGGGCATTTAAGAGACAAGGCTGGTTTACAGTGATTCAGAGACAGTTCTTCAGTTTTGCACTCAATAGGCATCATGACAAATTGTGGTTCAACAAGAGAAATACGGAATTCAAAGGACATAAAGCAATTGTCTAGCCTTAAACATATCATACAACGAAAATGAAGAATGCTTTGTGCTGACTGCACATATGATTTGACTTGATGAAATTAAGTGTCTAGAATCATGTACGAGAGATGAGGTTAATTTATCCCGAACATTGGTATTAAAATATATGAGTATGTCTAAATATTCAAAGAATTATCTCTGTAGTGACACATAGCAATGAACGATGGACTTTAACCTGCATGTCTTTTAACTGTAAACAAAGCCACTGAAATCAGTAAGAATATTCCCATTAACTTTTGCAGGCTTTGGATACAGCCTAAGCATTTCTAATGTGATTGTGCATGTTTGAAGGGCTTGCAAGAACTGTCCTCAGAAGAAAGACACACAAAAAATTAATTAAAAAAAGCAATAATTAGGGAACATGATCCCACAGAAAAGTCTTTCAATCCATATGGATCTCATGGTTCCACAGTAAGTATGAAAAATGGTCCATGCTTTTTAATACTGGATAGCTACCATACAGTAAATGCAAAGGATCTAGACTGTCCTTTAAATTAGTCCAAGTGTCATGAAAAGTACATTACTTATCCATGCTTTTGAATCTGGAAGAGGATTACTTATACGCCTTGTAAAACAGACCTTTTCCGGACATTTTGGTCTCCTTTGAATGTTTTTGAATTTGAAAGAGTATTTCTGTTTTGCAGCCAAAATTATTTATAAAATGTATAAACCATGCAGAAGAAAATAATTAAGTTCCTGTATATTGTTCCAAGGCATGTTTTTTAACTACTAAAATAAGAATCATGCCCTAACTTCTGTGAGAAGAATTTTTCCCTAGAGAGAAATAGAGCTTCAACAGAAATGAAGTAAGTGGTCACCATGCTTGACATCTCCTACTCTGTAACTCCTGCACTGTGTGTTGTAGGTAGGACATTCTCTCGTGCTGTTAGAAATATTGGCTTAAAATCCCACAGGCCAAAATCACCTATTTCTCACTTTATGAAATCTGTATAACAGTAGCCTAAACTCATTTTACTTCTCTCTCCTCTCTCCCTCTCTCTGTTTCCACTCTTCCATCTCTTTTTTTCACCATCCCGCTGAGAGTGGGGAGAGAGAGAGCAGATGGGTGGGCTTCTGACAGCCAGCCAAGAACAAACCACCACAGTTTACAAACTTGTCTTCGTCAAAAATGATGTTCAAAACATTATTTTCCCAATGCCTGCAGCTGACCAACCATAGAAATAGATTTTTTAATAAAAATATCAAAAAAAAAAAAAAAAAAGAAAAAGAAAAAAAAACAACCTCAAAACCTTTTGGAGATTTATCATGGAATCATAGAATATCTTGGGTTGGAAAGAACGTTGAAGGTCGTCTTGTTCCAACCCTGCTGCCAAGGGCAGGTATACCTGCCAAGGGCAGGTATACACTAGACCAGAGTTACTCAAAACCCCATCCAGCCTGGCCTTGGACACTTCCAGAAATGAGGTGTCCAAATTTTTTTGGGCAACCTGTTACAGTGGCTCACAGTAAAGAATTTCTTCCTTACAACTAATCTAAATCTATTCTCTTCCAGTTTTAAGCCATTCCCCTTGTCGTATCACTACGTGACCTTGAAAAAGTCCCTCTCCAACCTGTTTTTAGCTGCTATAAGGACTCCCTGGAGCCTTCTCTTCTCCAGGCTGAACAGCCCTGACTCAGGCTGTCAAAGATTGCAAAGGGCTAAATAAGAAAAAATATTTTTGGAGACAGCTTGCTAATTTATCATTGATAAAAACACTGATCAATGAGCTAATCCAGGAAGTAAAGAAGTTATTTTCCACCAATCTACTTTTACCCCTCTGATGTAACTTTTGAGGCAAAATGAGATTAAAACTCTGTGAAACAATTGATGTAGGAGAATAGACAGAATAGGATTAATCTAACTGAACTGTAGCCATCTGAATATTATCTGCTAGTGTAAGAGACTTGGCTACTTTAATTCTAAATAGAAGAAAGACAGACCTTTCCAGAAGGTGGCTCAGTTCAGCATGAAATAAGTCTGTAACAGGAGAAAAGACCTGACAGAGGGTCCTGTCTGATTTAGCCTACCTTTTTACACAGGAGAAACAGGAAAACATCCATTCTTTTGCACTAACTCAAAATATTTTTTAAATCAACATGTATCTTCATATCCAAGTTCTCTATGGTATATTTCCTCATAAAATTGTGTGATTCTTGTTTACATCAATATTTTTCCGCTTTTATATATATTCTGTCATTAAGTTTAGGTTTTGTATTACTGTTTTATTTTTTATTTCTTTCAACAATATCCCAGGGGAAAGGGTTGGGTTTTTTCTGTTTATTTGTTTTGAGAGTTCAGCTAAATTAATCTGATATTTATTTTGAGTTCAAGTATAGACTGAAAAAAAAATAAATTTAGTATTTACAATGTACCAGTCTACATTTGATCTACATGGCTAAGCTTCATTTTACTCAAGAATTATGTGACAAAGAATATACTGGAAATAAATACCTTTCTGAAGCTAAAAGGTCGAGTGTGATAACCTAGCTTTTCTATTTTGGATGGTATTATATATCTATGTTTAGGCAAATAGATTGGGTTTTCTTCCGATAAGTAGATACCTACTCTGTAAACCACTAAATTTAGATGCTGAAATGTGATGCTTTATAAAGTAAAAGGATTTTATACCCAGATGTCATACTGTCCGTTCTTCTCCAAAATATTTCAGAAGAAAATACAACAGCTAGTGTGAACTGCTGCATTTATATAGAGTAACCTTACTCACAATTCCTTGTAATAATAGAATTCCAAGCCTGTATCTATTTACAGCCATAAAGTAAATAAAACACCCTGGCCAAAATCCAGCCATGTAAAAAATCACAATATTAAGGTGACAAGAAACAATTCACATATTTATTTTCAAACAACATATCACTTCTCCTTTTCCAAGAGACCAGGCTTTGTGAGGATTTAAATGCAGTGAATGCTGCAAATTTTTAGTTGTTTACATAATCTCATGTTATGTTTTCCTATGGCAAAAATGTCCTAGTTGGAAAACTATTGACAAAGTGTTAAAGAGAGAATCAAAATAATATTGGAAAAATGAAGGAGAGAAAAAAATGAGATGAGAATGACCTAAGTTTGACTCAATTTTCCATTACTGATTTTCACAATTTAAGAGCACGTGCTCTTAATGGGTCTTACCCTATAAATGACACCAAACTGCAAAGCAAGGAGATCTAAGGAGTTTTTGGCAATAGAATTTAAAAATATTTATGTCAATTAGATAAACTGTATTATAGAAAAAGCATGCGATTAAGTAATTAAAAAGGTAAAGTGCTCTCAGACAAAAAATTAGTGCACAAATACAAGATAAGTGAAGGTATTACTAGGTATTACTTCAGTAGAAAAAAATCTGGAGGTTCCATGAATGAAAAGCTAAATGTGGCAACACAGGATTCCGTGAATACATGATACCCAGGTCTGCTTGAGAAAAAAACAGCTACTCATTCATGTTGACTGTCTGTATATGCTCCTTACAAAGTTTTGTGGGTAAATCTACAGATACCTAAGGGTTTGCAGTCTTTCCAGAATTACTTGTAGCACAAACTAGGAGAGGGAGCTATGTCTCAAATTCCATGCCTCTATCTCCTCTGCTCTTGTGGAAGGCAATAGCATCTAGGAGAAAAGACAAGTTGATTCCCCACCACAGACACTCCAGAGTTTTTCACAGAAAGCTCAGATATGCTCTGCCACAAGCCAGACAAGTTGTGCAAACAGCTTGGTGGTATATTTGGGCAGCACTGTGTATTAGAAGTAACCTAAGATTCAGAGTGCTCTCAGGTAAAGTCTCTTAGCTATGATGAAGATTCAGCCAGTAAGATCAATTTTATGTTCCAGACAGGAGATTGTAGCTAACTTTGTGACTATAATAGAATTTTTCCTTATGTGGTTGTTGTTTCCAGAAAAACCTACTTCACAAATTTTCAATAATCAGGTTACATTTCTGGAAACATAAAATTAAAAAAAAAATACTAAAGTAAGTAAATAAATATAAAATACTAGTGCTGCAGAAGTAGATATAACTCTAAAACTATTGACTTCCTGATTTATATTTCCCTAGGACTTCATAAATTCTGAAAATTCAACCTGTTCAAACTTTTCTCACATTTAATTTTAGTATAGCTGAGCAGCTGTCATCTTGCATGATTATTTTACAACCAGCATTTGCTGTCTACACCTATGTATGTTTAGCTGGTAAATATCTGTTATGTTTCAACTTCAGTTTTCTGCCTTTTTGTATACGAGGACATTTTCATTATCAAAGAAATACAAAACAACAGAGTCTTGTTATGTACATCAGACGTGTGTAATTTTCCATAACCATAAATAAGAGCTTGAATAACCTTGATCTTCTATTCTGTCATATTGTTTTTAAGCTGATGTAACACCATTGACATCAATGGACTTACCCCAGTATGAAATTGGTGTAATGGAGTGGAAAATCATTGCCGAAATCTCTAAGGGGATATTCAAAGTTCCCTTTACTGTAAGCTGTGTATTAGACTGGAAGATCCATAGTTTTTATTTTCATGTTTCGATGTGTATATCAAATGATAAACAACTGTAAAACACTCCAAATGGGAAGTTATTCATAACCTTTCTTAATTAAGCATGAAATATTTCATTTTTAAATTGTCATTTTTACTCTATGTTTAACTATCTACTCAATGTCACAATTAATTTTAACTTTGGAGAAAAATATGATGTGTAGCAATTTAATTTGATACTATACACTACCAAAATCAACATAATTTGTTGAAATGTAAACGAAATGAGTTGTTTTTTTCTTTTTCAACTAAATGATGTATGGAAAAAGAGCTCCATTTGGGACTACCCTTTTACAAAGCTACTTAGCAGACAAGATCAAGGTTTCATAAGCCTGAGTGTTCATGTAAGTACTAGTCACAGGTAACTTCTAAATTAATAACTGTATACAGGTCTTTGTATTCTTCAAGTCATTTTCCTGAGAGAAGCCAGATTAAACTGTCTTTTTTTCCTTTCCTTAATTACAAGATCAACATGTTAATATCAAGTGCAAAAAAAGGATATTATCTATCTATTTGGTTTCATACTTGATTTCCTATGAATTTCTGTTAGAAGAGGATGAAAATATGAACCACAAACCTCTTTGTTGTTCTTTTTCTTTAAGGCAGAGTGACACAAATGGCTTCATTTTTTTTTCACATCTGCAAAAACTGAATCTAGCTTTCAAAGCAAAAATGATAATTGAGCAGAATTATATTAGTGGAAAGTGTAGATAACAATGTGGTTTTTGACCACCTTGTGAAATTTTATTACAGTTAGGAAGAGATTTGTCAAATCAGTTGTATATAATTTATTTTATTCTTCCATTACTTTGTATTGCAGAGAGGCAAGATCCTGTTTTTTTAGCTATCAGTGAATAAAACATTTCCTGAATACTTTAACTTCCTTAAGAAGGCAAATATCTTTTCCTACCATTTTTTTTCTGTGAGCTTTCTTTCTCACGTAAAATGTACTCTTTACAGTCTTGATCACTTTAATTTACAAATTTTTCACTTTGTTTCTTATGCACTGTATTTTTGAACTATTGCTGAGAAAATTCTCTCTTAAGCAAAAGAAGTAGGTAGTCAAAAGAAAGGAAACTTTGCCAAACCAAAAATCCTGTGTGATTTTCTTTAGTACAATGTCATACAGAAACACGAATCTGAAAGTGTTCCACAGACAGCATTAGTGGGTTCATTGATATTTTTTCACTTGATGTGGGGTACTTTGCATGTCCTAAACACGGCAGGTTTAATTCCCATTCTCCTGTGCTTTGTCACGTCATTTCCCCTGGGAAATACGCTATCACATCAGAATTATCTATTCATTTTTAGTCACACTTTTATGTTTGTTTCATGGAGGGTAGTGCGTATGTAATGGGCAAGGCAGCAGTGAGTAGTGTTTACAAGGCCCTAATCTGCTTTCTCAGAATCAGAAATTACTCTGAGGAAAAGTTCCTGCTGCAGCTCTGCAGAGAATTATGGCAAATTATTTACTCTTTGCCAACCATTTACACTGATGTATCTCTGTTGATTTTGGTTTCAGATAGTCTATGGCTGATATTCAAATTGGATGTTTTCTATTCTTCCAGCTTGCTTCCAGAGCAACCCAAAGTCAGATTTCAATAGAGATTGTGGTCCTCTGTATAAATTGCAGTGATCTGGGATCATCCTGTTCCTAATCGCCTGCGCATCTGAAAACCTCAGTAATTTCAGCTGGCTTTCTGGTTGCCTAGAGATTTCGGCCTGGGTCCTAATTAACCATTTCAATTTAGGTTTTGTCTCTGATTTTGATTAAGAATATCTGGAAGAGAAAGGTTTGTTTTCTCCAGATACATTTTTTATTTTATCTTCACATTCTCTGAATTTAATTCACTTCCTCATTAATCTTTATTTAATGACAATTTTCTTTTGTCAATAGCTACAGAATATCTTTATTAAATTAAAATGACATTTGTAGATGTTTCTCGGTTCTTAATTTTCACCACTTGTGAGTGTAAATATCATTCATAAAAGTTTATCTATTTGTAATTTCTTAAGTAGAGTTATCTTTGAGTTTTCAGCTATGTGCTTACAGCATGATAGAACTATTGTCAACTACTTGAAAAAATAGGTGGGATGAAGATCTTGAAGTGATTCTTGAATATGTATGTCTAGCCTTCAGAATATTAGTGTTTATTCACTCTTGTAGCAAGATTCTTTATTTATCTGTTGGTTTCAATTTGTTTGGATCAATACGACAAAACTGTCCTGAAAAATGGTCTATTGCCTGGTTAAGACAAACTAGTGCTGTTCGGAATGGTTCCAGCAGCAAAGAGCAGTAAAAGAATGTCTCATTCCTCAATGAATTGTAGTCTTCACGTGCCAGCCCAGTCCTGCATACCTTTGGGAGTTAAATACACAACACCTTCTCGTTTGGGTTGTGCTGAAGTGACAATTTTTATCACCCAGCTTCTTCTCACTACCCACTAGCTGGCAGCCATCCTGCAGCTTTTCAGTAACTAACTTTTCAGATGAGTGTTCCCTAGCATTATGTGGGCAAAATCAGTCGCACTGGTGCAAATTTCTGAATTAAACTGCTCAATCCAGCCTGCAACAGAACAGAGAATGCTCTCACACATTGGTGGTAGCAAAAGTTCATGGAACTACTTTGAGCCAGGGACTGCTGACATGCAACTGGGGATGCAAAGATTCTTCCACAATTCTACCCAGTTTCATACTGGTCAAAGCTTGTTTTGATATCAATAATCTTTCTGAGTTAGTCTAATCTTAATTAAGAAAATTCTAGAATTCCCCATTGCGCTGTACAAGGACTAATTGATTTCAGCTGGACTATTTATAAACACAGACATCTACTCAGACAGTTGAGCAAGAGCTGGCACAACTGAGCTTTAACAGATGCCCAAGTTTAAAGATGATGGGCTTAGATTTTACCTTGTACTGAAATGGCACCAAAATAAAAACTTAGATTGCAAATAAATCCGACCTCAGGGATTAGGCAGCAAAATGTTCTTATTTTTACTTTCCTATGATTGTGATCCTTGAGTTTCTTTCCATAGAATGTTTGAGACTCTGTTTTAGAGATTATGAATATCAAAGTGTAAGTAAAGTGTTTAAAAAAAAATATTTCTAACTTTTGAAGCTTTTGTTAGCTGATTATAAATGAATAAATTTCTAAAGGACTTGATTCAATCGTGTATTTTTAGAGGACTCTGTGATACTAAAAAATGTATCATAAGAAGAAAGACCTAATACCTGACAGAGGTCACAGTTACATAAAGAAGTATTGAAAAATGGATGAATATAAGAATGAAAGAGCCACATGCAATCATGGAGGAGACAGATACATCAGTGCAAAGTTGTCACAGTTCAGCTCAGGATCAAGCTGGCTGGAGGAATCATCATAAATATCTGACATGTTGAGGTTAAAGAAAGTATCTGAGAATTACAATGGCTTGATAATAGAACCAGGTTTGGGTAAACAGATTTGCTAAACACTTAAAACTCCTGGGCTTTTTCAGTTAATTGACAATTATTAACAGTTTACTTTTTTTGTTGTTGTTTTCTAATTTACTCTAGAGAGGATAGGGCTTTAAAAGGATTTAATTCTTGATTAAATTTCATTAGTGGAATTTGGAAAGGATGGCTACTTTTAAGGAGGAGTTTGATTCGATATTGTGACTTATAATATAACACAACATTTAAAGATTAAAATTATCCTGGCAGATTTCGAGATATCAAATTAATTTATATAAGTTCTTAATCTAGAAATCTAAGAACGCTTGGGTAGTATGATGGTATTATGAAAATACAGTAAAAAATTAATAAAAAAATTGAAAATATTTCCTCTGCAAATGTAAGATAGTGTCATGTCAGCATAAGATACCAGTTAATGTACATCATAGCTCTGAAATTTGAAGTTCTCACAATGGGAAGAAATGCATCAACTTACATATTTAAGGGATTTTCTTATTGTTTCTGCTGATCTGGGAACTCAAAAAAATATTGGTTAAGGTTATAAATGTCTTTATTAAAATTACGATTTCTGTCTAATTTATTTTAACAAGAATTGTAATGTATTCTGCCCTTTGATCTCTCAGCTTGAAACGCTGCCTGTTGTTCCATTATTCCACCATCCATTTGCAGATAACAATACATCAGAACCTTTTTCTTGCTGCAGAAACAATGCCCTTTATTTGAGAAAGGACATTGTTTTGACAGATAAAGTAGGCATTTGATAAATTGGAACAGGTTCTGAATTATTTTGAGGGGAATGTGTGCTACATCTGTCTGCTGATTTTCCACTGAAGCAGTGCTTAACTTTCTTGTCTGTTTGTGATTTATTGAGCTGCAGAAAAGGTTAGGAAAATTTCATGGCTCTTCTCTTATAATTTGTAAGTGAATCAAAAAGCATTTGTTACTGTTTATGATGCTCAAAAGACAGAATTACCCCAAAACATTTATAAACAACAAAGGCTGTAGTGACAACAACAAAGGTAAACAAAATAATGATCTTCTAAATTATTAATAATACAAATACAACACTGAAAACAAATTCAGCTGTTGAAACGCATGGAATGTTAATAAAGAATTTGGGTGTCTATTCAATCACATTTTAGAGGTGATAGTTACAGGGCATCTTTTTACATATATGTTTCCTAAGTACTTCTTCAGTTTATCAATATTTATCAAGAACTTCTCACAGGCTAATGTAAAATACTGGCCACAAGGAAGTCAAAATATCTATATTACTCAGCATTAGGATCTGAAGTTAATTGCTGGAACAGAGACTATTTTTTGTTGTTTCTGACCTCCTATGGGATCCTGTCTAATCTGTAAATGGAAAGGCTGCTACATAGCGCTGTCTTTAATAACCTACAGATCTTCAAACACCATGACTATATTTAGGTAGCCAAACAAGGAGGAAATCCATCTTCAAACACTTGCTCCTAAAATTCAGTTGTTTCCATGTAGGTGTTTGCTGTGAGTCAAGTTTTTAAGCTCTCATTGTAGTTAATGGGGAGTTTATTCGTATGTCCGGTATAATCTTATGATCACTGTAAGCCAAAAAACTCCAAGAGTTCCATAGAGTCCTCCGAACATTGCTGTCTAGTGTTATTTAAAACTTTTAAGGATTTCAGATATATCTGTATTAAAAAAGGGAAAGAAAAAAAAAAAGAGGGAAATTCACTGTTATGTACCAACAGTCAGCAGTCTCAGGCCGGGTGGAATCATGTAGGGTATTTCAGACAACACTGTATGCTTACCCTGTCAGCCCTGTGCGCATGCTTTTGACAACTCCATGGTTTGTAGATGGTATGAGATGCCTCTGCAGAGTGTGCATCTGAATGAAATATCATTAATTGCTCTGAAAAAAACATCAGAGTGAGTGCCAGTTGACCAAACATATGTTCAGTAACATTTGAGATACCCGTTATCCTGCCTGACATACAGCTTCTGCTTCAGAAGAACACGCATCTCCCACAGGTCCTTTTTCATCTCTACAGTTCTTACATAAATTTCTTACTTTCTTAGGGCACTAGGTGCCTTACTAGGCAGCCAAATTCAATTCCTGTGGAGGAAGAAGTGCCCCTTCTTAGAGACAACTCAACCCCTGTAGTTAAGTATGTTTTTTAGTTTGGGATTGGCACATCTTTAGCGTACAGAGGAAGCCTACCTGCTGATTTTCTACCATATTGATGACTGAAGATGGAGGAAACCACTAATTTTATAATTTCATTTGTGTGAAAGTAATGTTGATGCTTTCTCTTTCTCTATTCTTTTTTATTTCAGTTTTCCTATGTTAGATGGCACGTAACTACATCATAATGAATATTAGACATATAAAAAAACAGTAGATGAGCCATCTCTGAAGAGTATCCCCTTCATTCCCTGAAACACAGCTACTGCATATGGCCTTTCTTTTGACATTTAACACTCAAAAGTTAAACTTGCTTGGTTGGTTTCTTCTTCTATGCACTTCCTGCTCTTGACGTAATTCTCATGCCGTATAAATTTAAAAATTCTTCATTCATATCTTATACAGGGAAAACATATGTGGAATTGTGTTCGTTGGTAGATGTAAATTCAGTAGTTATTATCCTTCTGGGATTTAGTTTTGTAACCAGTTTGTTTTCCTGTTTGAGAGGAATTGCAAACAACTGGCAAAGTGACGTGATGCACTTCACAGGTTTAAAATATACAGTTACACTTTAAGTGTCTTATCCCCTTTTCATTACCGATTATTTATTTATGGTTTGACATAAAAAAAACCCTGTATTCAGTAGCTCCCAATCATGACAGCTGCTATGGAGTAGATAAGATACATTGGCAAACCCTGCTCCATAGAAACAGAAAAATATTTCGAAAGTTTCATGGCATCCAGCTGTCCCCATGCAACCAAAATTGCATGGCCAATAATAAGAAAGTGCAATGCCATTAAATCTCCTGCAATATTAAAAAAAAAAAAAAAAAAAAGAATTGTACAATTCTGTAATTCAAAGTTGTCCATTTTCTTTTTTCCTTTTTTTCCCCCCGTTTTTGAATGAGGCTACCTGATGACAATTTCTTTATAATGTATTGGCCAACCCTTGTATGAGAATGAGTTGTTTTGACATTGACAAAAAAGGAAACCAGGAATGGATGAGGCAGGGAAATATAAATATTGTTACCAATGACACAAATATATAAAGAAGATTCTTCTTTTTTAAATTAGAGGAGAGGAATACAATTTTATATTAATCAAGGTAAAAGAAGTAATAGAAATGAACAGCAGCAAAGGACTTTGTTTACATGAGAGTTTTGGTAGCAGGAGGGCTGCAAGTGTGGCCTCTGTGAGATCAGAAGCTGTATTGGCCTCAGAGCCCATTTCAGTGGACTCTGGGATGATCCCACCGCTGCACGAAGCTGAGCTGTTCAGCAATGCTGCTGGTTCCTGTAAAATATCATATTTATGATAGGATAAAAAAGAAACAGCAGCTGTGAGTGAGACGAGTAAGACAATGTGAGAGAAACAGCCCTGTAGGCACCAAAGTGAGAGAAGAAGGAGGGGACAAGGTGCTCCAGGTACTGGATCAGTTTCCCCTGAAGTTCATGGAAGACCATGCCAGGGCAAGTGTCCCCACTGCAGCCTATACAGGACCCCACTTTGGCTCTCTGGCAAGCCAGGAATCTGGCAGACAGGAAATTTTACCCACCACAGACTTTCAAATAAAAAGGAAAGTTCTCTGTCTTGAATAATCATTCAAAGAGGTTGTCAATGTTTTTCTGCACATGTGGGTACAATTATCAAGAGAAGTATTACTGTGTGTTCTGAAACACAGTAAGATAAACTAGAGGAAAAAAAAAAACCAACAAACTATATTATTTTCCAGAAATACATTCAAATCAAATACTTACAATACATACAGTGATATGTTTTATATTAATTTATTTAAAGTATGTTCTGGGTGGTATACTTAGAATGGTATTATATAAGTACAGCAATAACAATTTTAACTTGTCAAAACTACTTGTAATATTTGTCTCCTTAGCTCTCTGTGAGAAGGCGTTGAGCAAGAGTAGTAGGAAAAAAAAACAACAACTAAAAAGCTATCCCGAGATATTTAGAACAACAAAATACCACACAAAAAAAGAAATCCTACTTTACTTCCATTCTTCAGATATTCCAATGCACAGTCTCTTACACCAATATAAGGAATGAAGCATAATAGGAAAATTCAGCTTGGAAATATGCAGGCTGCTCCACTGGAGCTGTGCATGGCTTTGGCACAGGCACCCTTTTCTCTGGCAAGCCAGGTGTACTGATGCCTGCTCAGACTGCCTGCCCACATTGCTCTGCATTGCCCTGCTCAATGTGTACTGAAATAGTGAAGGTCAAATCTCGTTTTTATTTCCAGTGACCTCTGTGTTTAATCTACAGCCAAGTGGTTTTGAGGTGGCTTATTTATTGTTTAAAATCCTTATGCCTCCTTGTGTTTTAGCAAACATACTGGGAAGGCTGCTGAATGAATAATAAAGGACTTGTGTTCAAAGGCAGGGGGATATTCACTGGGAAGCAAGTGACTGTAGAGCTGGAAATGTGGTGTTATGGCTAGGGCTGGAATGGCATTTTCATTCAAAGCAGCATTTTTCAAATGCTTTTCATTTCACTACCTGTCAAGAGGATATTTCTTATGCTTGTTCTTCCCCGTCAAAGTAGTGTTTTGGAAAGATTGGTGAAATTCCATTGCTCTATATTTAAGAATTTAATATTGAAAATGTATTTTCACAGCCCAGGGAATTATTCAGAGTCCTCTCACATTTTCAGATAGTTCAGTATGTTTTATATAGAATACTGTAAGGACTAAACCAGTCAGCTTTTAATGAGACCGATATTAAGGGAAATATGCACAATAACCCAGACTAAGTTTTTTATGGGTTCATAAAAATTTCCCATACCTTATTTGCTTACTTTTATTTTTGGAAATACGTAATTTTATTTTTTAAAAAAGGTATTTCACCTGCTTAAGGATTTCTTATCTGCTTTCATGTCACTGTACAGTTTATATAGGGGAATGAATGTCTAACATAGCACCAAATAGGGATGAAAATTTGAAAATGGACCACATTTTAAAGATTCATCAAATATTAAAACTTTTTATAGCTCAAGTCATGGTAGTGGAATGTGCCCTTCGATTTTCAACTTCTTTATTAACAGAGTGTTAATACTTTCTCAATTTTGACATGTTTTATTGGCTTGGATTTTTGGTTGGGTTTTTCGGGGTTATTTTGATTTCTTAGTTGGTTGGGGTCTTTTGTTTGGGTTTTTTTGTGAGTTTTTCCGGTTTGTTTGGGGGTTTTTGTTGTCATTGTTGTTGGGGGGTTTTGGGTGGTTTTGTTTGTTTGTTTGTCTTTCTTTTCTTTTGGGGTTTTGGTGGGTTTTTTGTTGTTGTTGTGTTGTTTTTTTGGTTTTTTGGTTTTTTAATTCTCAGTTTGCTTTCTAACCCAGAGAAGGGTTAGGCACATGAACAGTGCAGACCTGTGAGGAACAGTAGCCATCTATCCCTAGCAGCTGCAAGTAGATTTTCTCCTAAAGCACACTTCATGTCAGAAAAAAAAAAATTGTGGTGTGTTGAGCTTGGACATTTGAATCTGTCTCCACCAGACTTCGTGTCAGAAAGAAAAAAATGCAGCATGTTGAGATTTGACATCTGAATCTGTCTCCAGCCCCTAGCTGCCTATTCTACTTGTGGAAGATGCCACCACAGGAACAAGAAGAGCTAAATCGATCCTCAGCATTTTCTTGAACTTATATCCAGTCACATTAAGTTAAGCTAATGCTGAATTCAAATCTCTTTAATAGGTTAGCCTTGATTAAGAAGTAGGTTTTCATTCATCTGCCCTTTCCATAGGGACAGCAGCCTCTGATAACAGGCTGGGGCAGATGTATGAGATGAAAAATGCATTAGTTTAATCCACAGCCAAATATGTGTCAACACTGTTAATGTAAATTGGCACAACTCCATTCAGGTCACCAGCAGAGGGTCTAAGTATGCAGATTTTTTAAAAAAATCAAAAAACCCGCAACCAACCAAAAAAACTCAAAGAAACTCCAAAACAAATACCATAAAAAGCCAAAAAAACACAAAGCAAACAAAAAATCTAAGGCCATTTTGTGCCATCCATAAGCTTAAAACTTTAAAAAAAGAGCATCCCACTATAGTCAGTGATGCTGAAACAAAAAAGTTTGAGACCTATCTGATTTATTGAATCTTTTTTGTTGTTATTTTTTTCACCACTGTGTAAGCTGTCGTCTGATAAAAATCTATTGTCTATTTGTCTATTACTGGAAAAAGATATTTCTCTTGCAAACTGTTACCATCAGACACCGTGGAAAACTCAAGAGACATTAACAGCTCAAAAGAAAATAATTTTAAATCATTTCACTGAACTGATAGTGAAGCTATGATTGTGATTATAAATTGCTGATAATGATTGGGGTTTCAGCACTTATCTCATAGTTATTTTAAACCAGATAATCATTTAGTAAAGAAAGATTTGGATTTAGTCATATATCTCTGCAACATTATCTTTGCTTTCTTTTTCTAGACTTCATCTCTTTTCAAAACAACTTTCATGTGCACACAGAAAAGAAAAAGGTCATGCTGCATGGCAACAAAAAGCTCAAGGCTAACCAAAGGGATATTGAGAATACTCTTACCAAAACTTTATTGCTTAATGGCAAATGCATTTTCACGGAAAATGCAATGAGAGTAAAGAGAAGAGAACACAATGCTAGCATAAGGATAAAAGGTGAATAATCCCAGTCTTTCAAAGAAAAATATTCAGTTTGTTAATTGGGGGAGAAGTATTTCCATTAAATAAACGTATACATACATATATATATATATACATATGTGTGTGTGTATATTAAGACTTTATAATGATGTCATATGATTGATAAATCAGGACATTTTTAAACTAAACTTTACTAAATTAATGAATCAATAACACCTTTGCTACTGGTTACCCTATTAACCATCACCATTATGAACACAAAACCTTTAGTCTTTAAGACTTCTTAAATTAGATCTCAGTACATAGCACTGTGAAGCTGATATTGTTTACATTTATTTAGCACTAATGTCTGTGGTACTTGACATTTTGCTGAGCTGAAGTTGATGAGCTGTCAGAGCTCTCTAAGTCAAGTTGCAGCTGGAGTTTCCATACATTATTTCTTCTCCAGTTTTCTTCACTGGTGTATAGTGTTTTATTCAAATGTTTCTGCTCCCGTCAGAAATGGGAGGGTCTCTTCTGCTCACATTGCTGATTATATTGGGTTTTGGTTTGTTTGGCAGGATATTCTGCCTATTTTTAGTCTTTTGGTACTATCTAGCCCTTTGTCTGCCAGAATTTTTTGCTTAGATCCTTGCTGCATCAATATCCCATGTATTATAGACTGCTGTAAAATGCTTATATTTTGTATAAGGCCTAATGGTTATACAATACTATATGGTTATAGAATTTTATTAGTTTCGCTATGTTTGATTTTTTTTATGCTTTTATTTGGCTCCAAGGCAAAAAAAATATAAATATAATTTATAGTTTTCTCAGGGTTCTGTTGTGTAAAGGATAATAAATAGCTTCAAAGTCATAAACACAGCCTTTTATTTTAATCTTCAACAATGGAACAAGAAAACATGGTCTCCCAATGTGAGTGCTCACTTTCTTGTTCTTATAAGTGGAGTCATCCTGCATGTGTGACAAGAAAAACTCAACATGCATTCTGCCAATGAATCAATAAAAATGGTTTCTTAGTCTTTGTCTTTCTTCCTGGTCAGAAACAAACCAAACATTTTGAACTATGGATACATGTTTTTCCACTACTCAAGAGGTTGCAGTCAATGTACTTCAGAAATGTCTCCCAAGTATATTGGTCTTAAGATTTGCCAATAATTCAGGGATTTTTTCTCTTTTAAGCATTTGCCAACCTCTACTAAAAGTCTTGGGATTTGTACTGAGGTTTTCTGTTATTAGTTTTGATCAAGGTGCTATTTGTACAGGCATTTGGTGGGGATTTTAAGAGCTTTCTTGTGACCAGCTGTAGAAGAGGACCTCGAAACCCCGCAAAATTTCTGTGTCCATGCACCATGCTGTGTTTAAGAGTTTAACCTGTAAGCTTCACCAGACAAAGTAAAAGCCAATATATTTTCTTTGGGGAGGAGAAAAAAAAAAAAAAAAGGGTCAGGTGCCTTCTCAATGTGACAGGAAGTTATGGATTGTAATAAGAATATGAAAGCAGGATACTCATCAGTGGACGAAAGGTACAACTGAATCAGTTTCTCACCTGATTAAGAAGGCTTAAAGAAGGTAATTATGGGAAAATGGATTAATAAACACATATTCCCGTCTGGAACTAGACATGGCAATTTATTATTTGAGCACCAAATATACCTTCTGCATACAACAATTGATGCTATAGGTCCTCTTGCTAAACAGTTTACCTGTTTCCTGATAAGGTTCCTAGTCTCTGCTTATTCCTATTCTGAAAAGACCAAACCTGCTACATCCTTTGAAAACTATGAGCAATAGACTGAATTAATTTGGAGTACTTTGTAATCCAGCTATTAAGACAATGTTACTATTCAGCCAGGAATATAAGTCTAATGTATATCAAATATTGTCACATAGATAAATGTACCAGGTAGCCACAACTATTAAAGGTATCTTGGCAATCAAGTTATCCAGGGATGTTGATCTCACTTTCCAGAAATATTAATTTATTTAATTTCAGGGAGGAGAAAGCTCGAGAGCTGAAAGCAGTTCTTGGAGTGGTAAAGGCAATTCTGGGTAAGCATTTGGGAAAAAAGGAAAAGGTCGTTACCTGTAAGCTATAAACTCATCTTCCCCTTCAGTGTGCGCCTTTATTCTAATTTAATTCCTGTTTGTTTTTTTAAGTCTTCCTGTAAAACTGATTTTCACAGTTGACCATAAAATAGAAACCAAACTCTCTGTCAGAGCAGGAAGTACAATTGAGTTCTCACTTCCTGGATGACGGTTCCAGGCGAGGATGCTTATTTCTTCAAATTCTGGGTATTCTGGAATTAAATTACTCTCATAATTTAACTCACTGTCAGTCACAGTGTTACTGTAATCACGGTGGCTAAGGTAACATGTTGTTTCTATAGGGAGTTGATACGTTTTACTTAAGTAGCACAGATGGAAGAAATAAAAATTATTTTACAACCCTTCCTTATTCTTTAACATAAGTAGCACACTGCAAAGCTGAATACAAACCTCTGATTTTAATTCAATTTACACTGGCTTGACCAACTGCAAAAAAAGGAAGCTCTCTCCTTTGCAGTAGAGGTGATGGTAGCAAGGAGTGAGGCATTAACAAGGTGAGGATCCAATTTTACTTTTAGACTATAAAGAAGTTATTTTGCTTATAGCCACTAAGATAATGACAGTTTTCATCCAATGCCACTGACTTTTATAGCTGTATCAGTAGATTTTTTAATCAGTGAAATAAAAATGTGGAACAGTGTCTTTCTGGTTGTGCTACGAATTTTCTGCACTTGAAACGAACCGCACTTTAAATACATCAACAAAAATATAGCAGATACTCTACCAAAAGAAAACCCCCCAAAAAACCCCAAAAAAATCAAATAAAAACAAAACAAAACAAAAAAGACACTGAAAAAGAGAGAAGAGAAGAGAAGAGAAGAGAAGAGAAGAGAAGAGAAGAGAAGAGAAGAGAAGAGAAGAGAGAAGAGAAGATTTAAAATTGGTTATACAATTAATATTATCATGTTTTAAATTGTTTTAATATTGTTTTTCAGTTATCTCTTGTTTCTTTAAGGTCTGTTTTTCAATATACTAATTTTCATTCTCAAGACTGTATATCAGTTTTTAAAGTTTCGCATATGTTTCTAACCTTTTCTAGGTCACTTTGCTTTATACCATTTCTCAGTGGTGTTTGCAACACATTCCAATTTGGTATCATCTGCAAATTTAATTAATGTGCTGTTTACCTCATCTTCCAGATAAATTACAGATACATATTCTCAGTTCAACAGTCAAACACCATCTGCAGCTTCTCTCTATCTCTCAGGCACACCCTGCACTTGCCCTCCTACACATGTACATATTCCAGTCCATCTGGATATCTTTATACAAAACTCATACTCATGAATTGGGATAACCCTAACAGCTCCATTCTGTTCATGCAAAGATGATACCACTGCAGGTGTGCATTATTAAAGTTTTTCAAGAAATCTGCTAATTAGAGATTCTTGTCCATGATACCTAGACAATGGCTGAGATGACAGTCTGTGAATATTTAGGGGAATATTTTCCAAAGCAGCTCTTAAAGATTATATATGAACTGGAATTTAAAGTACACCAGATTTCGATTTGTGAGTTTTTAGTTTTTCATGTTCAAAACACCAAATAATTTTGGGGGGGTCTCTTACTGTGGACACTGGAAAACTGAACAGCTGAAGTGAACATGGAATCCTTAATAGGCAACCTTGGATGACAGGGCAAGGCAATTCTGAATACACAGCCTATACACAATACTTAGTTTAGTAATATCACTGGAATATATATCCTGACAGATCAAGACTGCCTTTATAGTGTTTGGACAGCACTGGCAGAGTCAAGGCATTATTAATTTCTCTACTTGTAGATGGCTGTTTTGTAATGGGATGAATTGCCCTCAAAAATGTTACAGTTATTTATTTAGATACAGACATTCCATGTAGTCCAGTCTGTACTCCAGGCTTTTGAGAAGACCATACAAAAACCAAAAAATGTTGCATATAAGAGGATTATTTGCATATATTTCCTATTAAAATACAGAAATATACTAAATATGCAGAAATAAAAAAAAAATATTGGCCATTCATTGTCATTAAGCATTTATTCTGTAAGACGTGCTAAACCCTATGTGTAGGACATTGATCTGGCCCACTGCAAATGGATGCCTTGTATTTGACAAGTTCTCACTCATTTCTCTCACAAAGGTTAGGCATTTTGTTTTCTTGCTATTAATCTCTTAGTCTTTTCCCATAGCAGTGTAATAAAAATTTTACCTGTTCCATGTTTACACTCTCGTGGGAAAACAAGGCAGTGGCATTTGACAAATACTGTGAATAACTTGGGCAGAACATATTTGGGTTTTCAGGGGTTCAAAGGAAGAATAAACTTTTGTCCAGAAA
>VZRR01013697.1:0-23392 GCA_013398015.1 Oreocharis arfaki | reverse complement strand
TTTGTCATAGAAATAGCAGATTGTAGTATGCAGCTCTTTGCTATTGAGGAAAAAAATGCTAAATTTAAATTGTCTATATTGACAAAGAGTAACAATATGTTAGTAACCAGACAAACTGAGGGCATCTGTGGGAAGGATGGTGGTGCAGCACAGGTGACCTTAATGCCCCATATCTAGTAAGAGTTTCAAGCTATAATTTAGAGAGAATGTGTACTGTATGCATTTGAAATCAAGTATTGAAATACAGTTTTAATGATAGCAGCCACAAAAACACTTAGCATGTTCACTCAAACACAAATATTTAATCCTCTGAATTCTTTAAATCTCTGTTCTCCTTTGGGAATGAAATAACTGCAGGGCTCAATTTGTACTGGTAGCTTAATGATTAAAGATGAAAAATTCTTTGCCTATGCATCTGATTTTTATATGCCTTGTTTTACTACAAATCCTATTAAAAAGAACTCTGTTTTTTTGTTGCTGGGAGTAATTGGACCCAATACTTCGCAACTGCAAAAAAGTGTTAGCTCCCGTTTCGAAGGCTGGTTGCTGTAAGGGAATTGACAGTAGGGAAGAAAAAAAAGAAAAAAAAAATGAAAAGTAGGACTCCATTATGTAAAGGCATGCAAGCAAAAAGAAACTTGCCGCCTGGGTTCAGTTTTCTGTTATCTGAAAATATTCAATCTCTAAATGAATGAACTTGATTATAATAAAAGTAAAATGGTGACTTTTTTGCTTAGTCTAGGCAATTCTTCCAGGATTGCCAACCTAAGATGATATAGAAGTCCTCCGAAACACTTAATACTCACTGAGTGGACACTTAGGAATTACGAAAATGGGTTGCAGTCTGAAATTCTTAGATATGGTCTGTCAAGCCTGTAGTGAGAATAACACAATTACTACAGTCATCTTCTGCAATAAAACATTGATAAACATAGTTATTATGTATGACTTTCTCAACAAAAAATGCTATATTTTACTTATTCTATTAAAAAGTATAAAATAACCTTAAAATAAGAATTCCAGAGTCCTGTGTGGAATACTGAAGTGAATACTGACAGACCTATATGTTTCTCTGACACAAAACAACCATATAAATCTTCCCTACACAGCTGCAATTTAGTGAAATATGCAGTTTTCTGTTTTCCATTACTATATACAGTATAAATTCTTTCTGCTGGAAGACAGATTGTGACAAATTTGCAAACAGCATCTGTATTCATACTTTTGAAGCACTAATTTATCTGGCAATAAAAACTTTGATTTCCCAAAAGGAGTGCCAGGCCTCAAAACTAATGCCTACTTTTGAGACTTAACTGAGTTTTCAGCGTTAGTCATTTTCTTATGAGTTACAGTGCTCCTATGGAAAAATATACAACTTAACAGCAAGTACAGAGAGTTAAAAGGGTCACAGAAAACATAAATCTGTATGCTTAGTTTATGTGTGTGTATCATTTATATAAACAAAGTTCTGACTAGGTACACTTTCTATTGGAGAAAAAGCTTTTGTTAACAGCCTTACCCAAAAGAGTCACAATGGATATCTGCAGAGTATTCCATACTGGAAAACAATTTTTATGTAATGGCAAGGAAATTAAATCAGTAGGCATGCCTATGGAATTCCTAAAATACATTTAAAATCTTCTTCTCCTTAGTATGTCTATCTTCTAAACATCTTATAGCTCCACAAAAGCATCTTTCACTCTTATTAGCAGATAAGTATTTTAGATAAAATCTTGCAAGGTAGTTTCATCTATCAGTTAGTGTCATGTAAGAGGCATGTAATGTGAGAAGATTGTATGCATTGCTATCTGTTAGAAATAATTCTGTTAAAGCCATTCTTTAAAACAGCACAATTTCTCCAAGGAGAATTATTATCAAGCCTTCACTTGAAAACATCACAAAGGAAATTACTGCTAAATATTAAAAAACCCAAACAAGCCCCCTTCCAAAACCCCAAAATACAACTCCCTCCCAAAATTCCCAAACCAGAAAAACTTAAAAATCCAATTTTTTTAATACAGACAATCATATGTCTATATGTCTATATGTCCACAGCCCACATAGTGGTTTATCCATTATTTCTTTTTTGATTTTAATAGCTATTCAATAGATAAAAATAACATTAATAACACCTCCAAAATGCAACAAACTCATATTCTGGGTGTAGGTGTTGATTTTGCCTACATTATCAAATATTTTCCATAAATTGACTATATATTTCTCTATTCTGGATTTTCTTGAGGTGAGGTGTGAAATATAAAATACTCTCACAGAACTGCTAATTTTTTTTTTTTTTTAATTAAAATATATTGTGTACAGGATATGTGACTCACAAGATAATCATACAGAAAGGGTTATGGTAGGCTTAGTAACTTCCACTGTTTTTAAGAAAAAAAACATTTGTATAGGAAGATTTTAATTTAGGACAGTATTTACAGAAGGCAAGGAACTATGAACTGTTACAGAGTATATTTAGACACAGGTACTGAGAAGAATAGTTAAAATGCAAGAGGAAAGGTACTAGACAAAATTAGAGTAAGAAACAGTCCAAGAAATTGGTGAGGTATACAAAGGAATGGTTTTCTTCAAGTCTGAATGACACATAAAAGAAATTAAATCTTTCCTTATTGTCAGTTGTCTTCAGAAAAGGGGTTGATGGATCCAGAACATAAAAAACAAAACATGAGAGACCCTTGTCTGTATAGTCAGCCTCGTCTACAAAATGAAATTTTGAGTTTTATGTTTTCTTGAAAACTTGATCCCGTAAAATATAAGCACAAGGAAATACTACAGGTTTCAGAAGAACTGTATTTGTGTCCTGATCTGCCAAAGATACTGGTGGAGCTTTCTTTTCTGTATCTCATAAGAAAGTCTTGAAGCCCATGTTACCAAGGTAACCAAAACACCTCTTACTGGTATTGATGCCATGACGATTTTTTGCCTTTTCTTTTTATATACCTTTTATTTATTCTCAGTATTCTTAACAGACAAGTTGAAATTCTTTAACCTGATATCTTAACTTATGTCCTGATATTCTGCTAGGCCAGAAGACCAAACATCCTAAAGGTCTCGCAGCTGGGAGCTGGAAAGCCTTACACTATCTTGAGAAACCAAAGCCCTCTCTAGAACGGATTTCATAAACTAGGCTCAAGCCCCATCTGGGGCTAAATGCTTTAGAATAGAGAAATGTCATGCCATTCATTTAAGTTTCTCATTGAGGAATCTTTGTCAGATATGCTAATTTACAAAATCTATAAAATTGTGTGTGTGATATACCGTGTGTGTGTGCATTTCAATGTATTCCACCTAGACGAATTGTTGCACCATAAAGATCCTTACTAAATACCGAGGTAAAAACCCTTTTATACCTCAACTGTGTCTGGCTCATAATTCTAAGACCAGGAAAAGCATCAGTATCAAATATATAACATAGCTTCATTATGAGAATGAAATAGATATTATTGCTAAAATTCAGTGATTGCAATCACTTCACAGATAAGAGTTTGAAAAACATCTATTAGCTAAAATCTTTGGCTGTATGTACACCTATATAAATATTAATGTATATCTATGTATAATTAAATGTATTATCTGTGTGATATATAATCTGCCATACCATATGTCTGTACCACTCTCTTACTCACCAGAAGATATGAAATAGGGGCCAAGTACCTCAGGCCAGACTAGTTGTCTATATGGAGCAACTGATTTCTAGATTCCTAATCTTTTTATGGTCATGTGACCTTAGATATCTGTTTTTACAATTCCAGATGACTTACAACAGCTGTATGAGACTTTCAGATGTGATAAAAGACACGTGGCAGTCAGGAAAGGTATCTAAGGGATTTCAAGGTGTGTTTGGTTACCTTTTCTAGAGCTCTGAGCCTGAACTAGTCAGACTGGATTCACAGCTGATGAAGGCTCTAGAGAAAAGTCATATGGGGAGCAGCAGAGAGACCTGAGGTTGTTTTTCCTGGAGAAAAGGAGGCTGAGAGACATTACTGCTTTTTACAACTACCTGAGGTTGAAGTGAGGTGCGGGTTGGCTTCTTCCGAGTAAGAAGTGACCAACAAGAGGAAATGGCCTTCGCTTGTGCCAGGGGAAGCTAAGATTGGATATTAGGAAAAATTTCCTCACTGAAACAGTTGTCAAGCATTGGTATAAGCTACCCAGGGAAGTGGTTGCATCCCCCTTCCTGGAGGTATTTAAAAGACAAGTAGCAGTGGCACTTACGGACATGTTTTAATGGTGGATGTGCCAGTGCAGGGTTAGTGGTTCAAGCTGATGATCTAAGGTTCATAATGGTAAATAAATAAACAAATGGTAAACCATAAATAAATGGTTCTATAATTAATGAATTTACAATCAATGGAGAGAGGTAGGTACCTCCAGAAGTTCATTATGAGGTATGTCAAAATGATGTTTGTAATGCGCAGCTGATGTCGATGTGAGGATGTGACTTTATATCCTGATCCACAAAGTGTGCAGGTGAGACCCCTGGTCCCTCCAATAGCTACCTTCCAGTTCATGCATTTGACACTTGTTTCTACAAAAAATATAGGAACTGAAAGAGGAAGACTGAATGATCAGATTCAATTCTAACATGGAGTCAAGACACATCTGGGACACAAACTCAAACATGCACAGGGTCTCAGAGATGTTCCCTCCATAGCCGAAATTTAACTATAGGTTTGGGCACTGAAATAACTTTCCTACTCACATGCTTCTAACTCTGACTAGTAAAAACGTTTCATACATGACTGATTCAGAAATAGAAGTCTTTCAAATGTCAAAAATAGGGATAATCAATCCATCTTAAGCATAATTCATGTAAAAAATACTTTGGAAGTTGTGAGTTGCAAATTTTGTCAAGTTAAACTTTTCTCTATACATATCTCATGGATATTTCTGGGCTTGCTTTTATCATCTCTTAGATGTAGGAAGGTAAGATGTTCCTTTTTTCTTGTATTAACTCTTTTTATATTGACTTTTTAAAATGCTTGACCTTTACTACTGCAACTATTCCAGTTTTGTATTTACATTTCTGTGGGTTTTAAGCAGACATCACATCTTCATATATCCAGAGGTAAGCACAAACTGATGTTTGGTTTGAAAAGAAAGAAAAAGAAAAAAAAAAAAAATCCTTTTAGCTTCTCTACCCCCAGGCTTTAGAAATCAGAATTAACGAAGCTTTTACCCATTCCAGAAATGCCTAGTGCCTCACAAATTGAAAGGATGTCAATTAAGTGCTCGTATGCCTCTAGTAACCATATTAAACCGAGAAAGGAAAAATAATCTTTACAGAAAATTTAAACTTTTTTTTTTAACATTCACCCTTGGCCACAGCATATCTTGATGGAACTCTATTTATACAAATGTATTATATGAATACAAATTTGATCACCCCAGAATGCAGAGCAGAAGTGTGGTAAAAGGTAGTGCAGAATTGCTTACATAGAAATACAGCTTAAGAGTTGGACACAGGGCTTCTCCATTACCTTTCCTCTCTGTTCCTGCTTCATGATCCACCTGCATGGATATAGGAGTATCCAGCTGCATGCCTCCTTGATAAGATAGGAGTGTGTCTCTCAAGGCTCAGATGAGTGTCAGAACACTGCAGGACTCTGGATATCCTTGGCCATTGCGAATTATAGAAGGCGTGTATGACAGCGAGTTTCCTTTCCACATCCATCAGATATAAGAAAAGTATTCACTTTGAATACTATGTTCAGTTTTGGTCAGCACCATATAAGAAAGATATTAAGTTATAAGAGTGTCCAAAGGAGGGCCACGAGGATGGTGAAGGGCCTTGAGGGGAAGCTGTGTGAGGAGCAGCTGAGGGCACTTGGTCTGTTTAGCCTGGAGAAGAGGAGGCTGAGAGGAGACCTCACTGCAGTCTGCAGCTTCCTTGTGAGAGGAAGAGGAGGGGAAGACACTGATCCCTCTCTGTGGTGAGCAGTGACAGAACCCGAGGGAATGGCCTGAAGCTGTGCCAGGGGAGATTTAGACTGAATATTAGAAAAAGGTGTTTGGGCACTGGAACAGGCTCCCCAGGGAAGTGGTAACAGCACCGGCCTGACAGAGTTCGAGAAGCGTTTGGACAACCCTCTCAGGCACACAGTGTGACTCAAGGGGATGGTCCTCTGCAGGGCCAGGACTTGATGATCTTTGTAAGTCCCTTCCAACTCAGCTTATTCTGTGAGAGTTTTTAAAGCTTGACCTAGGAAGACTCATGGTAAATTTTCGTTATCCCTTCTTAAGTTTTCTTAGGATGTGCTTCGGGTTTAACTTGACTCATAAATTCAGGTCCATCATATTATAAACTGTTTTAAGGCTAAGATAACAGAAGTTTTTTTTTAATGAAATACTTAGTAAGATTTTAAAATTCAAACAGCTATCTCAGCTATTTGAATAGTGAAGATCTAAAACCTGTATCCATGCTGCTTTTTTAATTAAAATTTTACCCAAAGGAAAACAGTATTCAACAGTATGCCAGTTTCCTCTCTCCAGAAATTGTATAGTGAATTGTTTGCACATACCATAAGGTGCCCCAGCGTCTTGGGTTTTCATATGGTAACTGACTGATCTCTTTTTCCTGCTGTTATGCTTTTGACCTGAATTAATTGATATTAGCAACAGCATTCAGACTGTACTGATTACCTAAACAGGTAGCAAAAACAAAAATGTGAAGGACAAGGTCATCATGTGAATTCACTTGCAGACAGCGTGTCATTGGTTTAATGCCATTCAGGGAGAAAACTCACTGGATTCTAAAATATGAAAGCAGTTTCTGGGAACTATAAAACTCAGATTTTTGTCTATGACTGCCATATTAAACAAAATTTGGTTCAAGGTTGGCAATTGCTATGCAAACATAAAGCAGTTTTAACTTTGAAAAGACTGAGTAACTCTTTTCTTATGTCTCTTATGGCATAAAACATATTTTCCAATGTCCAGAGAATCTTCATTTCAAAACACAAAAAGGTTGAAGAAATTAAACTAACAGGGAGTGGGAGATTCTGTTTAAAAATTGTCTCATTGCACATATGCTCATTAAAATAATTCAATTTATGACAAAGCAACAGTATTTGAAACTGTCTTTACAGCTATTGTAAAAAGCATGATCTTGGCTAAATCTCAGTCTGTCATTTTTATCATAATGTTAAACATTGCTTTCTTTGCATAATTTAAATACTTCATCTGTTTAGCTTTGCAGTCTGTTTTTTCAAAATAAATAATAGAAAAGTTCTACTAAAGACACTTCTCGAATGATCACTGAGTTGGTAGCAAGAGAATGAATATGGGGCTTAAATATAAGGCCAATAAACCATGAGAAAAAACAGCTCAGAGTAGAACAATTAAGGCAAGAAGAAAGCAAGTGAATGAGACCCCTCAAAAAAGAGGAAGGCTAAAAAGGATTAGAAAAAACATTGAAGACCATATAAATTAATAAAATAAGTAGTAAGAATGATATTTTGTGACGAAATAGAGAGATGACATAGCTGTTTAAATAGCCCCCTACTGCTCATTCCTTTCTGTGGCCTCATCTTTATCATATGTTTTGGTTTTTTTCTTATAAGCTTCCATAGAAGAGTTCCACCCTTTTCTGTCTATATTAATTCTTACACTATCTTTTTACATCTGCTGTCCTTCCCTCTTCATTATTTCTCTGTATTTCTCTCATTTTCTACTCTCTAAATTTCCTCATGTGACATGCAGTATAATTTACCTTTTTATATAATTTTATATCTTAAGAGCTTGACATTATTAAGTTAGACCTATAGAGAAGTAGAGACATTGTTATAAAAATCTTTAAAATAATAATCATAATAACATTATGTGGTTTTCCCTCCAGATGTCTCATTTCTTAATTTGCCTCAAAAGACTATGGTAGTTGTTCTCTAAATCCTACCTTCCTTAATGAATTATTCTACAATTAGAATCTCTAAACATTTATATTTAAAACTGGATGCTAGAAAAACATGGGCTTTAAGACTCATAGAAAGTCTTGGCTGCTTATCAAAGAAGTTGCAATAGGAATTTTTGAACTTTTATTGCAGATGGCTTTATATTCCTAGAAAAATCACAAATCAGTTTAAAAAGAAGTGGTGAAAAAAACCCATTTATATTGTTTTCCTTTTCTTTTCTTTATACTTTATCAGCAACCTGACTGGTGGTGGCCAAAATCCCATGGAAGACAAATCCAGGCCCAGTTTCAGAAGAAATAGGAGGAAATGGGGAGTGCAATGCTAGAAGTCTCTAATGCTGTATTATTAGTTACAGGGTGGGTGAGTCACTTACAGTTACTTACTCCACCACCTATCTCAGCACTAATTACTGTTCAGATAGATTGTATTATTGCACACATGATCTTTCACTTACTGCATCCATAAATAAATAGACATGGCCAGCGCACACCAAAGTAAACTCTGGCATCCTAATAAGAGTAGCAGCAGAAAAGCACACTTGACATTTAAATTGCCTTGAAAGATCTGACGAAACCAAACTACAAAAAGGTCCTAAACCTTAAGAAAGGAACTTCAGTGTTCACTGCTTTGTCACTGGAAGACATAAATATTTATCATTCTTTTTTTACATGGTTGTGGAAAGAAGAACAATAAAAATCACACTGTTTTCCTGGGAAAATTAAGTGATTATGGTTTTTGAGACAAAGATCTACACCTGCTGTCACCAGACAAGGTGCAACTAGGGGATAAACATATGGAAGCAATATTTCATCACGATATTCTTACTTTTTTACAGAATTTTGCTAGTGAACAGTTATTGCATTAAAGGAAGCATCATTTGGTCCTTTCATGGTGATTTAGAAGAGTCTTAACAAAACTAGAATTTAGGGGAGTTCAGAAAATAATTTTGCATTTCCACCATACCTACAACGTCCTGTGACACTGTAATTGGAATTCCAGTGGAAAGACTGACAGAGACAAATTTATCAGTGTAATAATGAAAGGAGTTTGTAAGTCTCGATGAAGGTAGCTCCTGCTCACTTTCATAGCTGAAAACAACTGCTAAGATGAAATGTATAGATGTAGCATTATCAAAGAACACATTGCACTCAAAGTTCAGCCTAAATTTAAGATATGTAGGTCTAATTAAAAGATTGTAATTGTACTGATATAATCTACATGGACATTGCAGCTGACACAACTAATAGACAAATGAGGATTCACTCTGACTCACTGACTCACCTGTGTACTGCTAATGACCTGGCCCTGTGCAGAAGAAAAACGGCAACAGTCCAAGTTAGAGCCAATGTTTTCCTGTTTGAGTAAGGAGATGAAGAGTTCATATGTTAAAGCTTTTTTTACATGTCTCTTTATTAAAGTAGAAAAAAGGTTATGATTTCTATTTACAGAAAAATATGACTTTTTTATTTGGCAATTGTAAGCCAGTGACATTGCCTTAAAGAATGCATCCAGCAGGTGAGTCTGAATTAATCTCTTAACTTGGTTTGTTTACTTGCTTGCCTGGCTTTAATTTTTTTCTTTTTTGGGGTGAAGCAGGGGGAGAGGGAGGTAGGCAGGGCAGGACACTGCGATGTTGCTATTGGGGGAAGATTTTTGACGTATAATATACTTAGATAGGAGAAAAGTGATAGTAACCTGTTTACATCACTATATATATACACCAGTGTTCCAACGTTGGGCAAAGTCACCCCACATTACCTGTTGAGTTGAAAAAGAGAAGCTTCTGTGTGTGAAAAGATACTGTTTTTATATACACCATACACCTTAACAGCTCCCCACACAGAATTGTCTTCCAAAGTGATGTTTTGCTAGTAATTTTATTTTACAATAGGGACCCAAAGGATAAAATACATGCGTAACTTATTGTGTTGAGAGTCTACACATCCAAAATAAGCATTCAAAATATTTTTTTTCTCTGTTTGAAGAAATTTGTTTAAAAGACTGTGGTTTTCTGGCAGAATTACTGTATTGACCCAATTGCACTTTTGAGGACCCTCACTTCCTTTGAAATTACAAGAATTGTCAAGGGCAAAACTCAAAGGACCCCCAGTACACTGCAAAGAGTATATTAACTCTATAGAAAACAACATTCTTACTCCAGGACATCTTAAGATGTAGACAGTATTTATGAAGTCTTGTTTCTTAATTAATAGGGTGAATTTTGAACATAGTGTATGTGACTTTGGTCAGGCAACTCTTGTCAACATCAATGGGAGTAAAACATCTTAGTATTGCTTTGAAATTTTACCTCTAAGCAATATCAAAAGAGCTTTATTCCCCAGTGATCAGATACTGCATAGCACGTATAAGATCAGATTAATTGAAATATTCTTTCTTAATCAAAGTTTTAATCGCGTATTGCTTGTATTAGAACAATTAAAAGATTTTCCTTATAAACAACTTTGAGCCATTTAGTACCTTTCCATGTATCTTCTTCTCCTTTTCCAGGATAAGGAATGTAATAAGCCTTGCAAAATGTTTTACTATTATCTGGAAAAACAGAAAGAGGGAAGCTTTTTGGAAAATGGAAAAAGCAGTTGTGCTGGAGGTATATGTGACTATATTTGTAAGTATAATATATTTGAAAAATGTTTAGAATAGAATAAAATCATATATTAAAATATTTTTCAGAAGTCACACAGCTGGTTTGGGTAGTTATTTTTAAAATTTAGTTAAGATTACCTCTCTACAGAGGGGTGTTAGCTTCAGATAGTATTGAAAATAACTTCTGAAGGAAATTTTGAATGTCCACCTGAAAATTCAGCTTTTCTTAGGCATTTTGGTTTAGAAAAATTGATCCTGTCACTCAAAATTGTCAATGGCCTACATAGATTAACTAGTATGCTATCTGCTAATGACCAGCCAATTTTGGTTCATCGATTGAGAGCTAAGGGAAATTTTCTTTATGTCTACGCAGCAAAGTATTCTTCCACTGATACTTCAGTACCAAGGTTATGAATGAAGGAATTATTTTTAAGAGAGTTTATATTATAATATTTCATGGCATTTCTGAAAATGATGGAGCCACCCATTTCTTCAGGTAAGGCTGAAAAAATTTAAGTAAATTTTCTGTGGGAGAATTATCAGAACAAGGAAGCTCTACTACTTTGAAGAAACTTGGAATAATTTTTTCCCTGGGTTATAATAAAATATAAGGCTCGGATGTCTGCTGTTAGCAGCAGAAACAATTCATAGTTAATGGCTGCTGACAAGAGGTAACCTCCTGCAATCACACATAAGAATTCTCCCAAATTTACTTGAAGATAATTAGATTCTTTCCTTCGATTTTGACAGGCTTTGAATCAAGACTATACATATAAAATAGTATAATAATACACAAATTTCATTTATTTAGGCTTTGTCAATATTTTGTTTTGTACAGGTAGCCTATACACACAGTATGTAGTTTTAGATACTTGTTACCTGAAGAAAAACCTTGGCAAAAAACCAAACCACACACAACAAACAGGTAAAACCAAAAATCCCTGTATAATTAGGTCCCTCAAAAATTTTATAAATGACTTAACTTACCTGAAATGCACTCAAGCAGAAACAATTTTTTCTTCCTGATACTGATGGCATTAAGGAGTTAAATTCATAGGGATGAACTGGTTTTGATACTCTCAGACAAAGCATTAAACATTAACACAATCCCACTTCATTACAGGATTACGTCATCTTCCCTTTGATGGATTTGGATTTAGATGACACTCTGAATATACTTTTTCTGTAAACTTTATAAAGGACAACTCTTTTCTATTCACATTTAATTCCTTTTGTGTTTCTATCAAGCCACGTAATTTGTCCTACTTCTCTACATAATTTGCCCCACTCTCCAAGTAGTGAAATTGAGGTAGTGAAATTGAGGCAAATACAATTTCTATAAATTTTGGCCAGCACTTTTACTTGGAGTGTGGTTGTTTGGTTTTGTTTTTGTTGGGTTTTTTTTCCCAATTAACATTAATTATACTTTTAAATATAGAGTTTGATAGTAGCAACATTCATCCGTCCATCCATCCATCCATCCATCCATCCCTCCATCCATCCATCCATCCATCCATCCATCTATCCATCTTTCCAGCCTTTCTCGTGTGCACACACACTCATGCACAAGCAAATACGTATTTTTTATGCTGCACTTCATGCGTAGAACAATATATTTTATATATTTTGTACACTTTGCATAAATACACTTGTATCAGCTGCATGAGGCCTCTGTGCAGAGCGCTGGGGCTGCCCTGTGTAAGACTCACTGAAGGACATGGCTGGGCCCCAAAACCAAAGGGACAATCCCTTAGGGTAAACAGGCCTAAGAAAAGGCAAAAGACCACACAGAAGACAGAAAAGTGAGGAAAGAAAAAAAGTGTGATAAGAGGGAAAATTATTGCCAATTAAAATTTATTTGGATTGTGAGAAATGAAGCCTAAAACTGCAAGCATTTACATGAGCAAAAGATTATTTGGGGATGTTGCAGAAGTTAAATAGCTTGAAAAACACATTTTCAAGGACAATTATTCCAGAAGTCTATATACTTAGAACAGGAAATTAGTTTTTCACCTTAGGTTAGTTATCTATATTTTACAGTAACTGCATTTATTTTACTGGGGAGAAAAGAAAAATTGAGAAAAAAAAATTTTCTATAATCTCTTCTGTATCATGTGCCTCTTCTACAGAGACTGTGAAAAGTTATCTGGTCTGATGTCCACTTCAGTTTGAAAAATTGAGTTTAGAATCCATGTGCTTTTTCATACTCTGGTATGAAGTGAAATAACCTGTTGGAATGACAGATGCCTTCTACCTTCATATTCGCACTTACGGAAATTTTCAGAGTAACAAAATTTCCTAACTGGTTCTAACTTCTCCATGTGATGATTAGTTGTTAAAGTAGCTTGACTGTAAAGACAAGTAACAGTTTTCTTGTGCTGCGGTTTGTTTCCAAACAAATGAAAGGAAAACTCATTACATGTCATCAGAACATAGTTAGACAAACAAAAATCTGCAAGTAACTAAGGTCATTGTATTTTTTTTTTCTCCATCATCCATACAGTTAAATATGTGTAAAAATAATTTGAACACCTAAAAAATTAACTCCACTCAGTCTGAACTAGTTGTGATTCTATGTAGATAAATATTATAGAGCAAAGTGTCCTAATCATTCCAGTATCATGAGGATACCCCTATCAATAAGGAAGGTCATCATTATTCACCTCATATCTCTTAATAAGTGCAGATTAATCAGAATAACTAAAAGAATTACATTTTTAAAATTATTCACTCAAAAATAATCCATTTAATCTGACATACTGAACACGATCTCTTAGCTTGTTCTACCTGTCATATAAGTATTTAATTCAGAGTGGGGGGTTCTTTTTTTTTTTAATTGACTAGTTTCACAGGGTAAAATGCAACATGCCTGCAACCAATCATGGCCTTGCTACCAGTTGCATTGCTTAGTGGTGAATAAGTTTACACTGCTTTAAAGCAGTTGTAAACTTGAGTGTTTCTCTCATGCTCTTCTTGCCAAGAAACTAAGCTCTGGAATAAGCAACACCTTCCCATAACATGGGAATGCTTATGCTATGCATAAGCAAATACCCAATTTGAATTAGGGGAGAAAAAAAAAAAGATAAGATGCTTTGAAACAACAGATAATCAATGCAGGAGTCTTCAATCCTCTCCGGGTTGTATAACATTGCAATATATTATCAGCCTCACTTAGCTATTTATTCTTCCCCAGAGTACCTAAACTCCTGATTAGTTTAGAAGTACTGTTAAAGACGCAGTTACAAAAATAACATGCGTTTAATATCTGACTTAACTGCCTTAAGGTTGTTCAAAGGCATGTGAATGTAAAAGAAAATGAATCACATATAAAGATTTAAAGCAAATTAGGAGGTTTTCTAGCTTTCTCTGAAAAAGCTGAAATTCTTCTGTCCAGAATATATACTCATTGGAAGTGGGCAATACTAGAACTATGTCTGTTGTTGCTGGATTTAGAGGTTGATTGAAATAACAGACTAGACTAGAAGCAATAAAATAATGTAAAACAAAAACCTCTGATATGAAGATTTTATTTTTCCAAAGAAATAAAGGTGGATTCATGTTATCAACGTTAGTATGAACATAGCCATCATACTTCTCTCTTTAGCCAGTGGAAAGAAGTTAACATTAAGATGCTAAGCATGTTAAGGCAAGATAAGGCATCCTTAAAAGGACCATTTTCTCAACCTATTACAGAGAAGCCATTGTCATGACTCTGTTTCTAATTTGATGTTAATTCTTTGGATTTATGTAGAATTTAGCTCACTAGCAGATTAAAAAAATCTGGCAACTCTGCTTAAATTTTTCTCATAAAACTTTGGGAAAAAAAAAAAACCAAAAAAAAACCAAAACACCAATCCAAATCAAAAACCGGCAGACAAAACTTTGTTATTCAAGATATCTGCAGACCGGTGGATTAGAAATATGAAGTAATAATGACCAAAATCAAAAAACATTCTAACCTAGCTAAAACTTTGCCAAAGCACAAAGAATGATTATTCAAAACTATATCAAATGGAAAACAAATGCTGAAAACCCAGGCTTGGTGAAATTTAAGGTGTCTAATTGTATTTCATGATTTGCCTTGGTATGAAAGTCAAACCTTGCTGTACATAAAACGTGCATGAATTCTACCAAGCACTGAAACCTTACAGATAATCATTTTGGATTAGGTATTACTTTTCCCAGCATTGGTTCCTTTAAGTTTCTCATAAACAAACATACTCACCTGAAAGCCTGATTTGAATGAGGAGAGTAAAGGCAAAAAAGAAATTCTGGAGAAAGTTTTAGTTTTAATAGATGTCAGTTTGTGTTGCTGTGTATCCTGTTAGTGCACTGAAGACTCAGGTGGGACATTTGGAGCCAGACAGGATCAGCCATAAATGGGCAATTATTTTGAGTCATTAACCTTAACATTTCAGTCTCTCACAATGGGATATATACTTCAGAAAAATATTGAGTTCTTAATCCCCCAAAACAGATTCCTTTTTATCACAAAATTTACCTTGCATGTTTTAGAACTGTGATAATTTTCTTAATTATTTGATATATCTCAGACTTTAAATTCTGAGTTCTCCTTATTGGACTCTTATTCCTGCTTGGACAAATATCTTCAGTCTAAATACCATTGTTTAAAGAAACAATGCTGCATAAAAACACTTTATTTGAAAAATTAAAGAAATATAGATTAAAGAAATACTTTTATGTGGACTTTAAAAAGAGAACATTTGAGTGACTTACAGGGAAGCACAACAGGTTTTTTGCAAAAGTGCAGAAATCACTGTTGCGTAGGGTCAAATCTCTGGAATATATTTGTCCAAATGGTAAACAGCTTCTCTTTCCTGAGCCAAAATATACCTATACCACATAGACCTGTATTTCAACTGGTGTTTCAAACATGAATCAGGTTCATATAAATAAATGATAGCTTTGTGGTAGGAGATCTAGAAGAGAAGCTTTAAATATTGTTTCCTGTACAGAATGTGACAGGGAACGGGTTTTTTGGTAAGGAGCATCTATCCAATTCATGGGAGGTATAGCTGGACATATTCAGCCTTGTAACATACTGAAAACTCTTCGTAATAAACCTAATTAAATAATCTAACAGTTGACCAGGTGACACATAAGAGCTGCTTGCAGACTCTGATATAGATTAACATCTTAAAAAAATTCTTTAAAAAGCCAAACTCCAGACAGTTTTACATTTTCTGTAATGTTGGCCATACTAGACCAGAATTAAAAAGTGTTCTAGTCATGTGTGCTCCCCTCCACAGATCTGTGAAATACAAATATCTTTAAACTGTTTTAATCTCAAAGCCTTATGCAATGATAGAAATTCTAATCACATCTCATCCATCAGGGATTTTTCTTTATATATGTTTCCCCCCTCACAGAGTATTTTATTGATATATTCTCAGATTCAGGGATTATGCTGTCTTTGAACAACCAGATTTGTACCACAGCAAGACAAGAGCTGAATCAATGATGTAAACTACTTTTTTTTTTTTTTTATGTGACTTGTATGCAGGTGTGAAAATCACATTTGGCATCAGAAAGACAGGCAGAGAGCTTTGCTCTTCCTGGTACTACACGGACAATTTTTTCTTAGGAGGACCATTTAGGTCACTTGACCAACTTCCGTGCAGCCAGGAAGCATGGAAGAGGTTACTTATACACTAGGAAACTCGATGCATCTCTGACCAGCCTCCAACACACAGACTGGTCCAGATCCACACAGCTGAACTCTCTTCTCCAGCAGTAGAGGGTAGCCAAAGGCAAATTGCATCCTGATGATGATCCTTGGACATTCAAATTCCCAGGTAATGTCTTGGAATTGTGGAAGAGATTGCTAAATATCCTGGAGCAAAACCTGAGTTTCCAGCCACTCTGAAAGTTTGACAAGGGTAGGCAACAACACTTTTGTGCTGCTGCTGAGAAACAGTTTAATTTGTTAGTGTAGGTGCAGTTTCACTGTCTTCTGTTTCTTCCTGTGGTATATAATACTTAGTTTTTTGAACAAGGAAATATGTTATCCTAAAACAAATCACAAAGTCCAATATGAACACAGCTGCTTTAAATATAGTGTTTTCTGGTAGATAAGACACCGGTGTAGACTCGATCCCTTTTTAGAATTATCCACTATGGAATAGGTGTTTCAAGAATTAATCATCACACTTTACTGCTTTCTGTCACATATTCAAAGAACATAGAAAAACACATTAAAACGCCGTGTCTCAGTTTACCCTTTCTAAGACAATACTTCCTGACCTGACAAAAGGGCTGTGATGTTCATGCTCTAGCTTTTCAGAATTGTAGGAAAAAGAGCCTCAAATTAGTGGTATAGCTGGTCATTTGAATGCAAATTTACCAGAGCTACATACTCAAAACCTGTCCACAACACTCTGACACCACTGGTCTTTATATTTGATGAGGCATGCTTCTGTTTTAGAATTCTAAAAAGATGAGAAAAAAAAATCAGAGCTAAAAATTCAGGACAAAAGCTTATAGCCTTTCATGGGTCAGTGCTACATATCAAATCGATGAAATGTTTGCTGAAAACCCATAGTAAATGGCAAATCAATTCACCAATCACTTCAGCAATGTTTTCATCCCAAATCCATGCAGCCAAGTGATTAGGTACATACTCATTATTTTATGCCTATCATTTCAAAGAGTCAATGAGTGATGTCTCTTAATAACTTGTGAATAGAAAAATAAAACCTTAGTCCGTGTCATTAATCTCTGGCAAAAATTATGACTTGGCTGAAAAATCCAGAGAGAAGCTTAACAAGGTAGAAGGAGGCCATCACGAAATAGATGATGTAGTTTCTTGTACATTATTATGACTAATATTTAGATAACAGTTACTTACATCTCTTCCCAGCATGGTCTGTGGGATAAAATTAATTTCAAAACTTCTGAAAAATCTCAATATTACCTAAGCAAACAAGATGTTTTTAAAATTTACATGGTAAACAAGCTAGGTTAAGTCTTAAACTGTATATATAGGTGAACTGTCATTTTAATGCATTTTTTTAATGTCTTGTAACAATTACTTGGAAATTAATTACATCTGAAATACCTAGGACTGAAAAAGACCTCCGGGGTAATGCAGTTTATTATTGCATAGCAATCCATCCTTGTCTCTTACAAGATACTTCTACTAAAGATGTCAAATTCCTAAAATCTTCTTTTATCCTCAGAGTTTTTCATTATTAAGCAGTTCTAAAATCCTCTTTTACTGGAGAATAAAGTGGTTTTTTTTCTTCCTTAACTCTATTCTTAATGCATTTAAATGGATTTGTTGCAACAGAATTTTCATTGCCTATTATTTTCCAGAGAAACTTGTCACCTATTGTTCAGAGTGAATTTTAGGCTAAGCCATACTCCATGCTTACATCACAGACACTACAGAACTTAAAATCAAAGGGAGATGGTTGTTCACGTATTCTTCCAGCTCCCTGAAGAGTGCATCTTGCATTAAGCCTTCTGCTGCAATGTCTGCATTCCTTCTCAATCTAAACCTAGCTAAAATATGCCTGCCGTATGAACATGTCTTTTGTATCCTGCAAAAATGGCTATAAAGCCAAGGTTCTTTTCAGCTAGCTCAGTGTACTGTCTCCTACAGGGTCAGAGTTTCTGACAGACCACTCTCCACTCTGCTGGTCCTCCCTCTCTGAAGCCACTCTAGTTTGGCTTCCTTTTTCCCTAGCATAAAAACTCTATGGAGTTCTCCAGAGGGATTTTCACCAATGTCTTGATCAATAGCAATAATGCTTCATGCAATTCCCATATATCCCTTGACTGAAAAGATGAGGTCCATTTATTTTGTAGTCAATTCAATGATCTGGTTGAAAAAGATGAAGTTTTCACCAGAAAGGCTTGTAATGGTGCCCACAGATGTCAAGAAGGGTGTAAATTCCTCCCAAAACTACTCCTGGGCTGACAGATACTAAAAGAATCAAAAAGTAAACTAAGTGATGGGTTAGTATCTATGTAGGACCACAATTTTTATTTTTTTTAATTTGAAGTTAAATATTACAGAACAAGTTACCCAAAGAGCTTGTGGAGTCTCTTTCTCTAATTATTCAAAATCTGCCTAGAGACTATCCTGAGTAACACGCTTTAGGAGCCCCTGCTTGAGCAGGGAGGTTGAATGAGATGACATCCCATGGTCACTTCCAACCCTCTTTATTCTGTGATTCTATGATTATCTCATCAGGTTTTTATGTAAAATGAAGGACACCAAATGTATGTATTATGTTTACATTTTGCCAATATCTCGTGTACTGATCAGTAATAAATAATGCTTATTCTCCTATAGAACAAAGCTTTTGTTTCTCTATTTTGTCTCTGTATTGCATCCCTCCATGGAAGATTTATCCAGCCTCCACTGGAATAGGGTGGGTTGATCCCGCAGGCAACTAAGCACCCACCAGCCATTTGCTTTCTTCCTGCCCTGGAGAGGGGGGAGAAAATCAGGAGAACAAAAGGCAGAAAAACTCATTGGTCATGGTAAAGATAATTTAGTACACGAAGGAAAGGGGAAAAGAAGTACAACAAACAAACGATACAAAGGCAGCGCTTGCCACCTACTACTAACAAAACAGCCCCCAAATAGTCCTCAGCAGTGACTACTTCGGAAAAACTATGCCCCAGGTTTTGTTGCTGAATATCATATTATATGGCACGGGAGAGTCCTTTGGTAAATTTGTCCCAGTTGTCTTATCTCCTATCTCCTACCTGGGCTACTTACTGAGGGGGACAGAGTGAGAAACAAAGTAGGCCTTGATGCTGTGCCAGCACTTTTCAGCAGTAGCTAAAACATCAGTGTGTTATCAACAGTTTTACTCACAAATTAAAACACAGCACCATACAGACTGCTATAAGAAAGTTAACTCTATCTCAGCCAGACACACTACAGGGGATAATTTTGTTTTGTCATCCATAGTATTCCTTTTCTCTTCATAGCTCCTAATTTCTCTCAAAATTTCACTTTAGATATTTTTTTTCAATTTTGTTTATATAGTTCATAGCAAATTCTTTATTCTATCCCTGGTGTATTTAATTTCAATTAATCTGTTTCTGTGCTGCTTGCTGAAATGAAGTTGGTTTTGCTGTTGGTTACCTGTGATTATTCCCAAGAAAAAGTATTCTTCTGCCTTGTAGCTTTCACCAGAGCTTCCCGTTCTTCCTGTTCTTCAGGACTTTTCTTATGAGAGTACCCATTTCAACTGATATCAGCCCATGCCTATTTTGCTTTCTGTTAGCTCCATCTTCCCACTAGGCTTCATCTATTAAAAAAATTTCTCCACTTGGTAATAAGCCTAACCACTTCATTACTGCAATGTATTTTCTAAAGAGAAAGACAGCATGTAAGTAGCACACAAGTCCACAAAATTTCCTATCTTTTCTCTAAAAAAAGGATGCTGAAGTAGTGCATTAGAAATGATAATAGATGTAAACCAGAGAGTCTGATGAGACCGGTATGAGAACTGTGAAGTTCTTCCTTGAAAGTCTAAATTTTTTGAGTATTTGAAAAAACATTTTTCCCCAGAACAGTTTAATGACCAAAGTCAGGTTGAGAATATCGTACACAATTAAAGTAACTACCTGAATTTATAAACCATAGTAAATTTTTCTTTCTCTTTTTCCCTTTGAATTCTGGACCTGCATTCTCTCCTTTTCTTTTAACAGTCATGCATAACTCCTGCTATTTCATCTCACTGTGTAATGTTTTGGCTTACACACATATCTTTTGGGCTTGCATTTTTATGTGGTTGTCTTTTCTTTCCCATCCCTAAAGATAGGATCATTCTTTTCTCAATTACAAGGAAATCTTCTGTCTCCTGTTCAGTTTTCTCATTTCAGATGTAGTAGGTTGTCTTGTTTTCCACAGTTTTAATCCTTGTGACTAACATTATAGTAACTTGGCATCTGCTCGCTTTGTGCACAAAATTTAATCTCTCTTTCGGCTTTGAAGCTCTGCACAGTCCTGATCTTGCTCACACCTCTGCACTCATTCACCTCTGGATCTTTTTGCTCCATGCAGACAGCTTTCTTAAATCCTTCTAGTCGATTCTCCACATAGTATCTACAAGTCTTTTGTGTCTCCTCCCTTAGATGTGGGAGAGAAACTATCTTTTAATGAGCCAATTTACTAGTTCTTTTCACTCACTTTTCTTTCCAGTTAGGAAAAAAAAGATGAAACATTATGATAGAAAAAAACAGTTTTCATGCCTTAAAATATAATTTAATATAATTTAACGACAAAAGCATTTTTGAATCCACCACTGCAATGCAATTACAGAAATTAGCATTAAACAAAATATAATAACCTAAATAAGAAGGGACTGTCTATAAAGAACAAGATTGATGGGAAGGTTTAAATGCACAAGTCTACTTAAAACCCTAGCTGCCACATAATTCTCAGTATCCAAGGTTTTTACAAAATACAGCAGGAAAATATATTGCATATAATTCTAGAATGTAAAAGTTAATCCGAGCCCTTGAATCTGAGTACCATCATTAAGTATTTTTTAAATCCCTGTCAGGATAAGATTTAAGAAAATGCAATCTCTTACACTAAAAAAAAAAAAAAAAAAAAAAATTTAAGAGCGGGGTACACTTTCCCGNATTAAGACTGTGGTACACTTTCCCAGTATGTGTGATTGAAAATTTGAACCTGTGACACCCAAAAAGCAAACCCTGGTGTGAGAAAGACATGCTCATAAATTTTTCTGGAAATCTTCAATCAGTTGAATGCTTTCCTTATGCTGAATCTCTACCAGAATGGAGACATTAGGTATATCTAAAATTCCCTACAGAATTAAAAAAATCCAGCAAAAGCCTTTAATGGTTCCCTCCTCCACCTTTAACACTCTTAAGTGTGAAGTAAAACTGAGTTCGGAAAGCAACTTCTAGTGGAATGTTTTTACTCTATAACTGCACAGGTTCTTTTCCTTATCAAATGACTGTAATCAAATGAAAACTGGGACATCCCAGAGCCAAGGTCTGCATATTCTTGTCTCTTTGTAAAGAATGGCTTTCTTGAAAATTTTGAAGCCCCTTAAAGAGTTTCAACAAGGCCTCCAAAATTACTCAAGAGTAGGAAACATTGTTCTGAAAGAATGAAATTACTAAATTTTTGGAAGAGAGATTCAGTGCAGGAGAGGGAATATGAGACTGTCAAATCCATAAAGAGTAAAATAGCTTGAATCCTTCATGCTCTATTGTCTGAATCATGTTTTCCTCTGCATTATCTCCTGGATAATTTAGACAGTTGTCCACTCTGTATTTGGAATGTTATAGATGAAATTTCAATGCACATTAGCACTTCTCCTGCATTTCATAGCTATTAAACATGCTTCTGGTTTTTGGGGGGTTTTTTTTCGTTTTTTTTTTAATCTGATATTTATAGTCATCACTGTAGGAATCTCTCAGTTGAAATCTTTAATGAAATCTAAACATTGCCTCTAAAAGTTATCCTGGTCTGATACATGATTCTACATTAAGCTGTACAATTTGAAATTTTTGTAGGTTTTGTTGGTTTTTTTGGGTTTTTTTCAGTTGCTCTCATATTTTCAAAATGTTCTCTAGATGCAATAAGTCATACTTGCAGATGCTTTTTGCCACATATAATATTAGAAACCCTAGGGTATTATTGTTTGATACCTCAAAGCATATGGTCTCGTAATACTGTAATTGAGAGGGAAAGTGCAATCATTATTTCAGAAATGGAAACATTTAGAAAAAAAACCAAAAAAACTCACAGGAAGTTGCCAGTCATGATTTTAACATGCATGCAGGAAAAAGGAAGTGGAATATTAATCTCAGGAAGGAATGTGTGTGGGAAGCTATTTAGCCAAAAGAATACCCTGGTTATTCCTCATTACATTTCAGTAGCAATCCTGTTAAAACTTGAATAGGCTGTTCTTCCTTTGTCCTCCATATTGTTTTTGATATGGCTGAAAATTTAATGAAGTTGGCACATGGTCAGAAACATAATTTGCTATTTTTATTACTCTGTCAATATTGTACATTAAAGTCCTCAACAGCCTTCGATGAAACTAAAAGAACTCTGAACAAGCAACGTAGCAATGCAAACAGGAAATGTCTAATGCGTGTTTCTTAATACCATAGCCTAGATTAAAGCTTTTGAAGTTGTCTCACTAATTAATTTGAAACTGTGATGAAAACACAAAGTGCCCACAGATGTAAGGTTTCCAAGGCTTTCTGATGAGAACTTTTCATGACAGAAGACCTTTTTAGTTTTTGGCAAATGCTGTCTGTACTACCACGCACAGCAGCCCAGAAAGAAGGCCTGGCTTCTACTTTGCCCCAGAAGGGATGGATTAAATCTAAAATTTTGGCTTTTGGACTCTCAAACTGCAAAACAAAGCTTCTATGGTGTAGCCAGAAAGATGTTTAAGTCTTACTTCTGTTTTCTCCTTAAAATCCTATTTTACATTTTAGATATACAAGGTTGGAAGTTAACTCTTTGGTCATCAAGACAACACTCCTCGACAGAAAAATTGCTAGATTTCCAGTTATGGAATAAGTAGTTACTAGTCAAACCTTTTATTTTTCTTTTTTTTTATTTTTAATTGAGCACTGAGTGTGAAATATGCTTCATAAAATCTCAACAGATCCTACAACAGCAGTAATGTAACCTTTTGTAACCACATATTTTTATACAGAAGTTACATCAACAAATAAATATGTCAAACTAAATAGATGATGCAAAGTGTTGCCTACTTTAAATATTGAAATATATTATCTCAATAAATCTGGCACAGAAAAGAGAGTAACTGCTGCAAATTGATCCAAATACTGAGTTTCACTTGAGAATAAATTAGTCTTCA
>VZRR01013696.1:169281-237933 GCA_013398015.1 Oreocharis arfaki | reverse complement strand
GGTGGCCTGATAAGGCATCAGAGTACTGTGGTCTCGTGTTTAAAAGTGTTATGGTCAGAAAGAACAATATAATTTTTGAAATCTACATTCTTTATCTCCATTTAATAGGTCTTGATCGCCAACAAATTCAATATAAACTTGTTCACTACTTAAGCCCAACCTCAGAATTAATTTACGTACTAGTCCAATTATAAAATGCCAAATGAGAATTCCAGCTAACCCTTGCTGAACCTGGGATGAAATTATTTAACTGACCCATGCAATTTATCCCAAACCCAACATGCCATAGTAATTCAGAGACATGGCAAATACCTCAAATAACTAACAGTTATTTGCGATATCTGAATACAAAAGCAGTCAAACGTATTTTCGGGAAGGACACATTGTAGTGGCATACATCTTTCAAGTGTTTACTAAAACTTAATTTCTTTTGAAATACATAACAAAAGTGAACTAATTGTTTTCATGATACAATTTCCTTTCTTCCGAGAGTTAAATTATGGAATTTGTAGGTAAGTCAAGGAAGACTGATGCTGACTACTGAACTCCACAAAAACTTCAGCAATCACACTGCACTAGACATCAAAACCAAAACTAAATAATCTGATAGACTGAAGATTTAAATAAGCCATAGATACATATAACCCTCAGTTAGCAAAGGGAAGACATTTTAGAGACTTTTTGAAAAATAAGCTTATTATGGACTGTATTTTTGCCATGCAATTACCCTAGGATAACAGATTCAACAAATAAGAACTTCCAATCAGCTAGTAAAACTTCTGATATGTGTCTATATCCCGTAGCAAGACAAAGTGGTAAACACTTTACTCAAGGGCCAAAGAACAAACATCTCAGTAGCTCAGGACATCTTTTTGATGAATGTGAAACAGCTGGAATAAATATATCAAGGGTAACAATTGTGATCCCATGGTAGATCCAGCTGCTGCAAAAATAAACCCGGGGGGAGGAAAAGCCAAAGAGTAAAAAAATCCGCAACAATATAAACCCCGCCCCTACATCATACAATCCCATTGTTTCTGCTTCTTCTTAAAATACAGGATTCTCTGTAAACACTGGTCAAAAAGGAATGTAGAGATTAATTTGTTAGAAGCAAACCCAGCTTACATAATGTTAAAAAAAAAACCCAAATAATGGTTGTTTAATTTAAACAGCAATAGTTTTATCTTTAGTGACCTTTCATACCTGCTAGTGAGGCAGTTATTAGAAAAATAAATGGAGACTCAGAGTAATCCTGTTAATACTTTATTAGTGTAATTTTTTAGCTTTCTATTGGACAGAACATAAATGCAAACTCCAAAAAAAATTCAGAGTTCTCTGCCATTCAGTAGAAGTGACCATGGCAGCCCGTTTCATGTTCATTCTTTGTTACAGAAACGAGAGGAGGGGGAAGGGAGGGGAAAAGCATCAACAGAACAATTAGGCACACAGCTGACACTCACTGTACAATGATATGCACAAGTAATTTATAACAGCTCTATGAGTTTATGAGATGTGTTCTTCAGATTCTTCCCTTGTAATATATGAGCTTTGCTCAGGAGAGCAAGGATCACTGAGAACAAAGGAACTAACAAAGGAGTAACAAGTAAGACTTTTAAAACAAGTCCTTAAATAAACTAACATAACAACAGAATGACTAATTGTTCAGCTGAGAAGACCTAGACTTTTAACCTAGACTTCAGAACATTAAAAAATTCATTTATTTTACAGCTATTCAAATACACATGCATTAAATGAAAATATTGCACAAAATTAAAATTTAGATTGTGGAATTTATATAGTTTCATTTTGGTACACATTCTGGTAGCACTTAAAATTTACTGTTTAGTTCTAGCAAACACCAGCAGCACAAGCTTGAGGATGAACCAAATGAAAAATTCAATTGCTCATTTTCTCTTAAAAATAATTAAGGCTAAAACAAGTGCATTATTGACAATGGCACAATTTTCAGCAGCCAGTCACAGCACCTAAAGGCCAGAAGAAACACCCAGACTGTGCTGTATATTAACATTCAGTTTTGGAAACTTCCTAGGAGAATAGGCTGCATGGGTTGACAGGGTGGGTACTTTAAATCGTTGACAGGAAAACCTTTTAAACAAAGATACATACAAACTCGCTTTAAGAAAAAGTACTCATTTCTGATGGATCTTGCCAGCCAACAGGCACCGCTGAATTAGGAAGCCACATTCTGTAATTAAATACAGAAGACAAAACTTCAATACATATATACATATGCACACATGCGTATATAAATGTGTGTATAGGTATATGTAATAAATCCATTAAGTAAAACAACTAATAAACACAGTGTATTATGTTCAGTTCACATTCCTAGAGATATTATCTTATTTTTGTACAGAAATGTACCAGATAACTAGAAAAAAAAAAGCCAAATTCGTATATTATCACTATCCTCTTGAAATTTTTCATGGTACCTACAGATAGACAGAAGATTCCAAAGATTTGACGAAACAGTATTTGAACTTCCAATTTTCATACTGCTTAACAAATTCAGTGACTTAAAAGACATAAATTAGGTTTCGTAGGATTAATGAAATATTTACTGTATCGCCAAGAACAACTGCTGAATGATCTTTCATCAGTCAGATATCAGTTATGCTTGAGCACCCTGACATCAGAGGAAGATACAGGCATGTAAACAATAGGAGCTGGCTATGTCGATTACTTCACACAGAACTCAAGAATTTTGTTAAATTCAAAAGCATTTAACCGTCACACTTCTACAAAACCTGCAGAGAGGAAGGGAGAGGGGTTCTTCTATATTTACCAAGTTGTCTTCATAGGGATTACAAAAGAAAGGGATTTAATTTACAGCATTTAGTTCTGCAATAAAGAAAAAAACAAGTGCACTTGAGCCCATGCATACTGTATGAGGACGTTAACAGTACAATATGATCATCATTAAGTAGTATGATAAAAGGCTACATTTCATTAATAGAGTCCATGAGAAAAATTATCTATATAGAGGTGTCAGTCAATTTAATGAGGTCCCTTGAGAGCCTTCTATCTTGTCTCAGAACGCTTTCATCAAAGGTCTATGTCTCTCACTTGCATAAAAGGACCATTTGTTCCCATTAAGACACGAATTACTACAAGGATCCTTGAGATCCTCGATCCATAGCTGTATCTTACCCTGTGTTTAGCGTTTAGAAAAAAAAGGGACTCTATAAGATTACCTTCTGTTCACTCAAGATAGCAGTGCTCAAAACAGTTGGGGACTATGGAAAAGAAAACACAAACTGAGCTATGCTGTGGCCAAACAGGATTATTCAGATGTTACTGTATTTGTAATTGGACAGAACTTCTTCAATGAAACTAAACAGATGGATGTGGGGCCTTGATGTCAAATTTTTATTAAAATTTTACACTATGCAAAAAATAAAAAAATTATTTAAAAAAATATTGTAGTTTTATTTCCTTTTTATTTTCATATATACACTGAGATGCATTCAGAAATTTCCAAGTGTTTGCATATGACTAATGAAATCTTTTACCTGTGAGGAACCAAGTAATTCTAACATTTTTCCATATGAGGCTTACACACTAAAAGGTAAGGAATCTTTCAATTAAGTAAGACATAGTCTTTTACATCCCAAAAAAGTTCCAGATTTTCGTGGGGAATTGTGTGTAAACTTTGTCTTAGTGCAATTTCCTCATCTTCTAACACAGTATCTATCCTCTTTGAAACATATATCCCTTTCCTTCTACAACTATCAACTTATGTTCCAATAGACCAATTGAACATAAATATGATGCTCCTTCTTCAATGAAGTTACATGCAAAATGTATGCCAGGTGCTGGAAGAGCAGCATATGGCCCTTAAAGCTACAGAATAATCAGAATAAAGGGTTTGTTTCTACTGCACCTCTGCTTTTACTAAAACCCCCATTAGATATAAGGTTTGTTTAATTTTGAAAATATGGAAGGTGATGCAAATGTGGCATAAAAGCCACCTTACCTCAACTTTTATTCAATAAATGTACTTTTACGATGGGGCTACAGCTATTTCTCCCCTCTCCTATGAACTTGCTATTCCAGAGACCGCTTTTCTGGTTAACTCAGCCTTTACAGGAATGTTAAAATAGCCCTACAGAGCCTCATCAGTTGTAACATAGAACAATTCCACCTGACTCTCACACATTGCACTATCTCCCAGTGCCAAAACACCCTTCTCTTCAATTGTATCACCATAGTTGTGCTTTACTTGAACAGTCTGGCACTTTTCATTGCTGGCAAAACATCGACTCAGGAACAGAAGGGATAAGCATTCTGATATACTGGGCCAGTTTTCTTCTCAATGTTGCATGAAGATGCACCAAATCATTTAAGACACACAAACCATTCTGGTAGTGGTTGAATTACAAGTGAAGATGAGAAGATCCACAGGTCTTACAGATGCATTAATAATCTAATATGTGACACTAGAAGACTGGTGCAGAAATGACAGCATGTGAGTTTGAAGCCCCAGAGAATCTGCCCAAGTAATTAATCCTGGACAAACAAACACCAGCTTAATAGATTTGAAGTGTCACCTTTTCTGTAAGGAAGGCGCTTGAGTAGAGTGTAGTCTCTGCTTATATCTCTGCATTTGCTTTGACCTTGAATGCAGTTTGTTGAAGAGCTCAGGGAACTTATTTTGTGGAAATAAGGTTTCTAGGAATCTCTCCAGAAACACATACACCATCCTCTTATTCAGCTGACTATGCTGGAACATTTCAAAGACCCGAAGAATGCCTTTCCGCGTAGTCTCAGCGCCTATGATGTGCTTCAGTTCATCTACAAAAACAGAAGTCACATAGAAGTTTAGGTTAAATTCTACTTTCATGTTAACAACAAACTTAAACTGAATTTAAAGTCTTTAAAACTATGTAGCCTGAAATTTGAAGTAACAGCACCTCTACACAACATGACTAAACAAAAAGTTCTCTTACAGAGGAGAGTATTTCTGAAAATTACTTCACTCTTACCCTATACATGTGGAAACCATGTTTGCAAGAAGTCATACTGTTTGGGAATATACCTATTTCAGGTACAATTTAAATCCCGTAGAAACTAAATACTGGGTTGGCTCTAAGAGAATTACTGACAGTACATGTGAAAATGTCCAATGCTTTAATAATTAAAAACCTTTTTATTTAAATACAGTTCACACATCAGCATTTGTTTTCAGTACTTAATACAATCAACAAGAATACTGACATTAATTTCAGCAACAATATATGGTAAGGATTATCAGGGTTTAATCCCAGACTCACCTGGCATCACCTCCAATAATTTGGTCTTCCCTGCCACTCTTGTTCTCATTCTAATAGCTTTGTCCCTTCGTGGAACAGTCTCTGCTAAAATGCCGTTGGGCCAAAAAGCATCTCTGTAACAAAAGCAAATCTGTCAAAATACATTAACATTCTATCAAGTGAAAAGCTCTTTCAAATCTTTTAAGGCTCTCATAAAATAAATACAAGAAAGTAATTTGCACACAACCTAACACACATTTCAAATATTAAAGAGGGAAAAAGAAGTGAAGAAATCAAAAGCAAATAGTACAATACACTCAATCTATCAGTAGCTATAATTTTTTAGTACAGGAATCAGATGAAATAAAATTTTAATAAAATAATGCAAATCAAAACCATTCAAATACCACATAGTTTTTACATACAACAGACCTAAACCTTGCTTTTACCAATCAGACTATTGCTACTGGGAATCTAGGCTTAGGTCTATTAATTGCTTCATCAGAATTTTGACACCAGCAGTTAGCCTTTCAACAAGCTAAAGCTGAGAAGAAACAGTTTCAGTGTAGTAGAAAGCCCAATGCAAAAGACATGCCTCTGTCGAATAACCTTTTTGCCTCCAGTGAAAGACAATCTTTTTTCTGAAAAAAAAGTACACGTTCCCACAGTTTAATCAAAGAATAACAGAATACTTGTAAATTATGACCCTTTGGAGAATACATTACCCTCCTTTGACTTTCACCCCAACAAAAAAAAACCCCAAACTACAGGGGAAAAAAAGTGGATAACACTTTCTCAACAACAATGTAGAAGCCATTAAAACATCATGGAAATTGGAAGAAAGAGTCTTTGACAGTTTCATATTCAGACTTCAGTTCCATTGTTATCTATCCAAAGTGAAACATTATCTCAGAGCTAAGGCCCTCTTAGCACTAATTTGTTTGCCTTTAAAAGCAAGGCATGACCATGCCTTGCTCAAGGCAAACAAGACACTACATCACTGCAGCGATAAGACACTTCTAAGTATACCTGTACTCTAGCTCTTCTAGACTGGTTAACAAAGAAGTTTTTAAGGTAGAGGAGAAAACTCAAAAATAGTCTTCTCCACGTGACAATTGCTTTCTCTCACTTAACGTATGTAAAAAGCAGTGTATGATCCAACTGGTATCCAACAACTCCGGAGAGTGATAATTTTCCTCACGTAAGAAGAACAGGAAGACATACAGATATTAGACATCAATTGGTGAGTACTTCATATTTAACATCTGTGATAAAAGACATACCTGAAGCGTTTCACTGCATCTGCTACTTGCTCAGGAGATGTCATCCAATCAACATGATCAACTATTTTTCTAAAATCAAACCAACAAGTCTCTCATTTAATTTTTAAAGCAGAGAACACATAAGTGAAGCACATTTTAAAGAGCATTCTAGGGCAAACAAAGAATAACTTCAACTTTCTCCCAACTCCTTAAGTAGGTTTTATAATACTGCACAATAGGAAGGCAAACGCTGATTCTCAAGACAGGAATCTAAGTTCACTGATCACTCCCTAAAGCTAAAGATTTTTTCTTTCTGGGTAAATGTATGATAACGCAGTTGGCTGCAAAACTGCTGTTGCATCTCCCATCAGCATTCCATAATTGGTTTGCTTGTAGAGCACTCCTCTTCATGAAGCACTCCAAGTTCTGCTACTGTAAGCAAAGGACCTACTCAGAATCTCAAAATACTTGCTGCAGTGTGTACAGTTACTTCACAATCCTTAACAGGAGATACAGACTGATCATTCATCAGGCCTTCATTCACCAACACATCCACACAGCTCTATATCCAAATCTAGGATGCTTACAGAAATGATATATCACCATAATCCCAGGACTGTTTCCCTAACTACAATTTGAATTTAGTTTACTAAGAAACAGAAAAAGACAATTTTTCTGTAGAATGCCATTAAACCCCAAGAACTTGTCAGGACAAGGTATGACTGGTGACCAGAGGAAGCCACGAGTATCTGGAATGGCTCTAAATGCAGAAGCAAACTAGTACAACAGTTGCTTCTGCAAGAAGGAAGCAGCAGCCTGTGCACAAACTGCTGCTTATACTACAATCCGGAAACAGCAAAAAGTATTCAGAGTTGTTTAACAGTGCAGCATGTTCTTGGAAGCAAAGTTCTCAAGACAGTCTTCAATTGGCCACAAGGAATTACCTGAGAAAGACCGAGTGCTATTTTATTACATGGTTACATCACTACTGCTACCACAAGTCTGTATGTTTAACAGTGATGATGAAAATATCACAAATACACTTTTGAAGGGTAGAAAGAAATGATACAGGGAAGAATGTCCTGAAAAAAGAGTAGTAGGAAGCTACTTATCACCTGCTAGATACTAGGTTTTTGATTAATGGCACTAAATAAAAAGTAACCACGCAGTTCTAAACCTCTATCTAGAACTTCTTGTTGTTGTTCTTATTCTTTTTTTTAATTTACATTTCAGAAACAAACTACTAGAAGACAAGCCTGGAAACAGTATATTTCTAAGCTGAGGGCAAGAACATTACTTAATTAGCACATTAATTGGCTTCGCATTTGCATGAATAAGGGTACATGCAAATTACAAAGCAAATGGAGAGGATGAAACAGACCCCATAAGAGTCCTTTTCCTTTCCCACTTCCATCTTTAAAGTGTGAGAGCAAAAATCTAACATTAACACTACAACTTAGTAAAGGTCACATAATTTGATAGTGCCAGTGAATCATTTGTGGCATGAAAGAAATGTAAGCAGAAATAGTGCAGAAAGTAATAAATAATACAAATAAAAAAAGGTATAGTGTAAAACAGGTCAAAAAGCATCAATATTAAATTTCATTCACAGAAACGTGAACTCTTGTATGTGAAAACTCTTTTGTAAGTTCTCTGGCACGTAAGAGTTACTGGAATTTTTCAGCAATGTGTTGCGTTTATCTCCACTTTATACCACATTTGTACTTAGTTTATTGATTTTCTTCAAAGAGGAATGAATGCAGATTTAAACCATAATAATTCAGTAATACCAAGAAGGATGTATAGACAGAGAGTACACAGTGTCACTGACATGACTGCTCTATATAAGAAAAACAGTACCTATTAATTGTGTCGCCATATGTTGCTCTAATAAGTTGCTGAAGCAGATTTTTTATATTTCTTCTTAGCCACTGATTTCTCTCCTTTAAATCAAAGACTTCATCCATAAGTAGGAGCATTACTCTCAGGGGAATATTGTCATCCACCTGACCACCAAGTAGAAGAATAAACAGTAAACTTTTAGTTCAGTTCAAGAAAGCTACAGATTTAGTAGCTACTTTATGCATCAAATGCTTTAGTATAAGCACAACAATGACAAACACTTTGCTCTGTATTTTACTGTAATATGAAATCTTCCCTAAATCTTCTACAACACGATTAGTAGCAAAGAAAAATGGAAAATTAAATATAAAACTAGATACACTGAATTTATAAAATAAGACAAGAAGAAACAACTATTTCAAAAGCCAACAGTTATTACAGAAGTTGAATAAAATTAATACATGTAAATATGTCCTTAAGATAGACCCGATCCCTGACTTCTTCCTTGGTTGCTGTGCTTCCAAGTGCCTTACACAAAAACTTCTGGAAGGAGCTTTTCTTGGGCACCATTTTCTTACGGATGCTAAAAACAGTGACATTTCATTGCAATGAAGTGCTTTTTATTTAGACATCACTGTAACCTGCATGACTATCCAGTGCTTTTATGCTTGAAGATTAAGAAAAGGATCATAATTTTATTTTTTAACAGATAATGTTACACAGATTGGCCTACACGTTAGTATTGTTTTTTTGGTGGACTACATAAGTACGCTTTTAGATGCAACTGGAACACAGACAGTGGGTTCATAATCCAGTTGGAGATTGTACAGATCCATGGCTCACTTTTACAGTACTGCTTCTGCAAGTATAATTCCATTCAAACTGCCTTATTTTTGTCTCAGTGATTGTAAGTTGTGAGCAATTAATCTTAGATGAGCAGTTGAGAGCTGAAAGGTTTTCAAATATCTGGAATCTGCCTTTAACACTCGATATGTTAACTTAAAGCGATCAAGTACTGCAACATCTAATCATTTTACAGAAGATCAATGAAATACCTACAGAGAAGCGGCTCATATACTTGAATTATATTATTTTGTTTTGCCCATGCAAAACAGAAGCTTCAGGAATACCAAAGATATTTGTAATTATAATTATAATTACAAACTTGGAGATACAGTCTTATACAGTGAAAAATAATGGGGAAAAAGAAAATCCAGAAGAACTCAAGGAGACATTAGCTGAGTAAAAATACATCTACAAAGTGATCACAGCAGTTTTACACAGGGAAACAAACTGAAATGCTTTCATGTGACTAAAAAACCTGAAACATGAAGAGTAGAACAGGTGCACAGCAATATACATATAATGACAGGTAATCTTAGGCTTTTCTGTCCTGCTTAGAGATAAAAGGGTTTTTTCCAATTGTTTGCACATATATGATCAATGTTTCAATCAAAACAATAGTAAAATACCATAGCTTCTGATAACATCAAGAGCTTAAACTTCAAGTTTCGAATATTACTACTTTACACATTTTAGGTGTCCACATATTAAAAAGTTTGTTTTTTAGGAACACATTCTGAAGGGCGGTTCCACAATAACATGGCAAACACTTCTTTCGAGCATTAAACAAATGCTCCTTAAAAGGTTGCATCAGAAACCAAACCCATAAAATGCCAATTGAAATGATACTGACAGTCTGGTACCACACTTTGAGAACAGACAGAAATCGGAGGGAGAAGAGAAAACCCACCAAAAATGGAACCCCCAGCCACAAAACACAAGAGCAGTAGTACAAACACTCTCACAGTTATTGCAACATTGTGCAAACCATTTCAGTGCTAGCAAAAATGTTCATTTTGGAAGTGTGCAAGCTCCTTTTTAAAAAGCTTAGAACTGTTTCGAAGTGCCTGGTATAGTGTCAGAAAACAATAAAAGTGTAGCTCAATGCAGAATAAGTAACTCCTTTGGTTTTAGAGGTGTCAACTTTGAAAGGATAAATGTCAGACTCACGTTGTCATCAATTGGTGCTGCAACACGGCAATGGTCTGGATCTGAATAGGTTTTCTGCATCAGAGGTGGCACCTACAATTAAAAAGGGTATGCTTATGATGGAAAAAAATACATTAGAGTATGAATAAATCAGAAAACATTTCATAAGCAATTTGGTTATGAAAACATAAAACAACAACATTTGGTCAAAAGTCAACTGAAAACTAATGCAGATAAATACACAGCAGTCCTTTCATCTTCCAAAACCAAAAATCAAGTCTGTATATATTCTTCTATAGCCACCAAAATTATCAACACAATTATTATTAAGACAATCCACACATAATTTATCAAGTGCCTTAATGCTTCAAATGAAAAACACCTAAAAACTCTTACGAGACAGGTATTTCTTCATGTATTTCTTCCTGATCTTAAGTCCTGCCTAGTCATGGGCTTCCCAATTGAGTACAACTGTAAATATATTGTCAGTCACACACCAGGGAAAAGGAAGTTACTAGCAATGACAAAGTCCAGAGACAGTCATTTCACCCTGCAAGTAATTAAAAAACCCACCAATCCCCCCCAGGCCCCAATTTATTATTCTCTTTCATGGTTTAAGGGTTAATTCATTCAGCTCAGTTGCTGTTCTACATCTGCCATATATAACTGCTTTGGTAGCACAAAACGGAACAATCCCTGATCACAGACCTTACAGCTACACACAGGAAGAGGAGGATCAGAGAAACAGGGAAGATGAACATGTTCTGAAGATTACTGTTTTCACAGGACGTCCAGATTGCATGTCATGCTACTATTCCCTACCTCTAAAGTATTATATTTTATAAATGCAAGAGATGAGGAAAGATGGCAGGAAAGACAGAAAGAAAACTTAATTTAAACCAGAATTCAGCAAGGAATAAGCAGAAAAGAGGCTATCTCCTTATTCTGAGTTTCAAAATATATAGGGTTTTTTCCCTAATGAACACAGCAGATGCAGGAAATTAACTTTATGGGAATGGCTGGTTAAAAAATAAGAGAAATCAGTGAATCTCATGCTCTTCTCAAGTTACTGCATTGAATTAAGTGAAGGATAGCTGTAACAGTCTGTAGTTGCCATCTTAAAACCTTACTTAATAGCAAAGACCTTCATTTTTGTCGTATAATGACTGCTGAACCTTATTAAAAGAGTGTAGGTACAAAACAGATTACTCATCTGTTTAATGACTTGATTCTTCTATATAACATTAGTTTAAGTGAGTCAATAGTGACTCCTTTATTAATTTACTAGTATGCATTAACCACCAATATTTTCTTACCTTGAAAAATGATTGCTTTATGTCTTGTCCCAATCTCTCTGACATTTTACCCATGTTGTCTGACATTTTAGTCATTCCCTCTGCCAGGCTGTCAGGGATAGACTTGACTGCATTTGATACGTTTCTCATAGAATTACGCAGCGGATTCACAAATGTGTCCATCTGAAGGGGAAGATGTTTAACTAGAATTGTATAATCTATGAGGACACCAGCATATTAATACACTATGAGAAGTATGGCACTGTTCCAGAGAACAATAATATAAAAGAACAACTCAAATTACTTAACTTCATTGCAGAATGCGGAATACCGTTTTAATTTTACTTCCATTTATATTTCTCATTCGTTACAGCCCTACTGCAGCTATTTACATCTTTCAACAGATGTTTTCCTGAGTCATTTCCATTTCCCATCCCTTGGCTTTTCTTAGTTTGAATTTATTTTCCTTTTCTTCTCCATTCAATACCATTTCTCCCTTCCAAGCTTTCTACTTCCAGATGTTCCACTTCTGCTTTCAACTCTTCATCTTTGACACATGTCTCTTTTAAACAGCACTGGAATAGTATGTATCATGGCAAGTATAATTAAAAACATAAAGTAGTTCCAAAGAAACTGTTACAATTTTTCTTTAAGTATATACTCTAAATTCAGTCCAAACAGAGGCACAAATACTAGTGTTATGCCTTTTAAAAAGTTATGCTTATAAAGTATCTCATAAGCTGGAAAACACATCTTAGTCATTATATAAACCTTGATAAATATTTAACTATTTCACTGTTAATTATTTAAGGAATATAGGCAGGACAGTAACTTGAAGTGACAATAGAGTTGCAGATGCTTTTTATATCAAAATCACTATAACTTTTGAAATGGCTGCATTTGCAAAGCAGATGCTCACACAAACTGGTCAACTGAACAAAGAACCACTTGTCTGAACACAGTGCTGGTGGCTTAACGAAAAGGATGCAGAGCACAGAGCTCCAAATTTGACCAATGACTCTGGATGGTTACACCTAAATACTTAACAAGTGCTTTTGAAGGGAAACACGTATCATGTTTTGGCTGAAGAGTGGAAAGCATGGTAACAGCAGCAAATACAAAGTAAAGAACTGAAAAAAGAAATCAGAAGGAGTAAGACCACAAAAAAAAAAAAAAAAAAGATCACAGATGTCTGACAGAGAGCAACTCGCAACAAACACACTTTTAGAATAGTCTTGGGGCAATTCACTGTGTCCAACTTCAAAATTTTATTTCCTTGTCATACAAACAAATTTGCCTGTTATAAAAATGGCAATTTTTTGGTTCCACATGTCCTCAGATACTTTGCCACTCAAAATATTAAAGCAACTCACTCGCAAGCTGTTTTCAAAGTGCTATATAGCTCTTTAATATCTGTTCAACATGTCAGTTTAATACAATCACTGCAAGAATGAATGCTCCTAAGTTCCCATGACAGTATAAAACATTCTTACCTTACGTGCAAAATCCCCCTTCCCTTTGCTGTAGGCTTTATTCTCCAGGAAGTCATACACATAATGGGCTAAAGCTGGAGAAGCTTTCATCACTTCAGGATTTAATAAGAGCTGAGTAAAATAATTTTCAGAAATTATTTTAATAAATAACAAACAAGACACAATCAAAGACATCACATCTAGCAATTCATTTTTTCATTGCTGAATTTTATTCCAACATTACACTAGTCTCAAGATGGAAACAATGGGCCTCTTAGTAATTCCCATAGTTTTAACATCTATGCTAATTATAGCAACTCATAGAAAAATACACACCTTTAAGACCACTCAAACTGTCATTTCACAGTGTTTTACTCATCTTCATTATTTATTGCTAATATGTACATTGACTTAGTCAACATATTTTACTGCTAAATAACCAGAAAGTCCTTATGAAGGAAGACAACTGAATTCTGTTGTTTGGGCTGGTATAGGCCTTTCCTGAACAGAGGAACTGTGTGGTTTGCTACACTGCTGGAGTGCGTGCCAGGGAAATCCTTATGCTACAGCACAAGAGAAAGTGACCACAAATATGTGTCAGCAGGAGAAGGTCAATGGCATAAAGCTCAAAACCAACACAGCTGGAACCTCATCAGCTCAGAAAAGCTGTGGCAGAACTGGCTGAGAATAAACCAAAACACCAAAGAAAATGCAAACTTATGAGATAGTATCAAGTTCTTACAATATATTATTTAGTTCTGTGTACCACCAACAACACAGCTTTTTTTTTCAAAAGAAAGAAACCACAAAGGCACGCTATCTCTGAAAAAATAATTCCAAGCACAGAGCTAAAAAAACCCATAACAGCTTACCTGCAAATAAGCATTTAAATCTTTTTTTCTCTTTTCCAAAAACTCTCTGTCCATATTGTTAAACGTTTTTTTGCCAGGAAGTTTTAGTATATTTGCAAGGTTTTCAAACTAGAAAAAAAGAGAAGATTTTTCTTTTTTTTGTTCTGTTTCAGAGTCTCAAGTCGTCATATAAGGATATTCTATTCACCTATTCTTACATACCATCCAACACCTGACAAAAAAAATTCTGCATGATGCCTGGAACTCAGAATCCTTGGAGAAGCCAAAGGTTTCGAAAGGTACACTGTCAAGAACAAATGCATGAAAATTCCCAGGAGACTATCAAGGGTAAAATTTAATTTCTGAACTTGCACGATGCTCACTTTTGAAATACAGACCAATAGAGTTTGCAAAAGGCTTAGGCTCAAAATTTATCATTATTATTTGGGATGAAGTTACTAGGATTATGACAGTATATAAAGAGTAAAGATTTTCAAGAGAACTTATATATCATTGTAAAATTTCTTTCCTTTCCTATCCTGATCAAGCCTATTAAGGAAATTAAGCTTTTATCCCTGGAGAGACGGCAGCACTCAGTTTACACACAGGTTATCAAAACATGCTCTATATGTCATCACCTGTGCCTTTTCTCCAGGTAATGACAATGATTGGCACTGCTTGACATGTATTCCACTGTTCTGGTATTGCAGAAAGAATGTCAGTCCCAGGGAAGCAGAAGGGAAAGAAGAGGCCCTAACACTTAATAAGGCTGAATATCTTTGGTAAAATGCACAAAAATAAAAAAGTGACAAGAGCAAAACTTGAAGAATCAGGATTATCCCCATACAGAATCCAGACTTCCTGTAAATAATATTATTAAGGTGATAAAGAGAGAAACATACAGTATTCTAGGCTTTAAGAAACAACCTAGAAACAGGTTGCATCCTCTTCTCTCTAGAAAAGACCACAACATTACAGATTTAAAGATATGGATTCCATTCAGCCCCTGTAAGATCTCTTCTTGCATCTTTAAACTTTGGAAGGCCACGAAGCTCATATAAAATTTATGGTCTGTAGGAAGAACCAAAGAATAGCTCTCTACAACTTTACAAATCCCATTCCCTTGCAAGTAGGTCATATGGGAAAATAACGGAACAGAGGATGGTCTAGTTTTGATTTGGGCTCTTATATCTAAGCAGAAGCAATGTAAGCAACAAATAGCCTCTATTTTAAATATAGGAATCTACTTAAAATTATATTTATGACATGACTGACTAAAGCAACCGGTGTGAATCTATTCAGTACTCTAAGGAAAAATAACTCATAGATACTTTGAACTGCTAACTTCAACTCCATTTTGGATCAACTATTTATTTTCTCTGAAAAACAAACAGTCCCTGCCCTTCCTATTCACTCTAAATTAATGATTCTTTTACCCTTAACATGTCAATATAAATGTCTCAGACAAGCGCACAGGACAGTAAGAATGTCTATTTTATCAACAAGACAAAGCAAAACTGTTACGATTATCTTAGATGCCACAGTGAATCACAGAAATCTGTTAACTTTTTGCAATCTTAGTGTTCTAAGGTAACATTTCTATTCTCTGTAAATTCACTCAGATTCAGGAATCAGAAATGTCAAGCTTTCATACTGTGAACACCTTTGCTTTTGCTACGTATTTCTACTCATTTAGAGCTATGCTAGTTTTAAATGACTGTCCCGTATCAGCAGAACACTAATTCACAATTAGATCCGGGATTCTTCAAAACAATGAATTAATTTTTAAAAAATCAATTTGAAGGAGTACAAAAATTAGTATTTCAAATTTATTGACAGCATACTAAGATCATCAGAAATTCAAACGGAAGTCAGACTTCATTTTTAATTAATCCAAATATTCCACACATTCGCTTTTTTAATAAAGCCTTCTCAATTTTTATTACTGCTGTAACTTTAAAATGCTAACTTATCTGCACAGAATTTGTTCTCAATGACTCTCAATCAATAACAGAGTAAAGGGATATAAACTGACACTTCTGACTAGTTCAAAGGTTATGCAGTCAAATATGACTTCTCCAAAGGCTTGGTTTAAAAGCACTTCAGCCTCCTTTTAAAAGCACCACGTTTTCGTCATTCTTTCATGTCAGCAGGTTCTACTTTGTACCAGCTGGTGAATTACAACTCTCTATTTCTTCTTTCTTTCATTTTAGGAGGGTTAAGAGTCTGAGAACATAAGTACAGCGGTAAAAGGCAGATTGCTAGTAGTACAGTGAAGTGCTACAAGCTTTCCCTTTTGGGACCCCACCAGTTCTTAACATTCCCTTAAACACCTAAATACCTATTTCCCAACCTCAGCTTTTATTTCTTAATCTCTGTGACAAATGTAACTAAAACACCATCTCTGTTTGAGACCAACAGCACTTCCGTACCAAGATTTAAAGTAAAATTAAGCAGTGTGAGAAGAGGGGGAGACTTTTTAAGTTCCACTTCTTTTTCACAGAGCAATCATATCATCAGTTACTAGACTATAGAAATGAGCACCTATAAAGATTTTCATGAGCTTGGTTACCTGCTCAGTGATCCTCATGTGAAAGTCATGGAAGTCACTGTAGCGCCGATACGTCTTCCACATCTCCTCACTGTTTGCATTTCGCCGGTGGACGGTGATGGCATACAGGGCATATGTCTTGCCGTGGTCATTACACACTCCTGCCACAGCATATGGGTCAGAGTCAGCATAGACTAGTAGTTTTAAAAACAAAAACAAAAAGGAACAAACAGAAAGAAGGAAGACGAAAGGACACAAATGTGAAGTGAAGAAATGTCTGGAATGACAGACTTGAAAGACAAAAACGGACATGCAAGCAGAAGACTAAGCTATCCCTTAATCCTAAACACTGTACGATACCTTCCAAAACTTACTACGTAAACTTAAATAGCGATTAAGCAACTTTAAAGTTAGACAGGTTTCAATGATGTGCAAAACATAAACAGAAAAATTTTCAACTTCAAACAGTAAATAGATCTTTTAAAAAAAATACTTTAACCTAAAGAACTCAAGATGGAGGTGAAAGACAACCATGAAACCCGAAGAAATTAGTCTGCAAAGTAGTCTAATCATATTGCAAAAGTCTGCCCATCAAAAAAGTCTATAAATACAAGACAATGATAGCAAGCTGCAAGTATTCAGTTTTGTTATTGGCATCAGTAGTTTGTTATTAACTCTAAGATAAAAAACACTCCTCATGCTATTTTAGTCAACAGAAACTAGAAATAGGGACATGTGTGTGTACATATATAAATGCATTCTCTGTGTGTGCATACACACATTGAATGGAGAAGTCAATTCATAAATGAAAAGAACACACATAGCTATCTGAAATAGAAACAAATGTCTTTTGATCTCCATTAAATATTTAAGTCTTCTAGGACATTCCTCCCTCACAGAATTTCCCTAGTATAGCTTGTTTCAAAACCTTTCATTTTATTTAGAGAATAACCTAGAACCAATATTGTCTACACTGCACACCATTTAAATTGACAACATGTTGCATCTCTAAGTAGTGAGCAAATATAAAGTTGGGAAACAGTTTTTTAGTGGATAGATGAAAATATTTTTAATCAAGGCCTCTGAATTTTTCTATGCATCCGCACTCCATAAAATACAATTCTCCTGGGAAATAATCAATTTCATCCTTGGTAGTACTTTCAGTCTTGATTTCTCTGAATTACAATGCTTTTGTCTAAGCAGCCAGGGAGCACCTGTAGGAGCACCTGCTGGCAGCTGCTGCCAACGCAAGAATTACACACCAGAAAGGTGAAGAGTGGGCACAGAGCATCTTGTCTTTGCCATCTACTCTCTAAAAAAAGAATGCTGAGTGCTAAACCCTCAGGGGAAAGAGCAGGCAGTCAGGATAGTGCCAAGACTGCCCAGAGAGCGGAGCCAGGAACCCCCATCCCCACAAATGCTGCACAAGCCCTGTGCTCTACATTCACATTGACCACTTGGCCCTGCAGCCACCAGACCACATCTCAGGGGCACCGCTAAGTGGCACCTTTACGAGAACCACTACAGGCAGAAAACGAAACAAGTTGTCCTGCTGCCCTTTACGTCATAGCCTCTTAATTAGTATTTATTTTGCAACCCAAGACAATGTGAATTCTGAAATATACAGAGATAACCCTGTTTGTATATAACCCTCAAGCACAGTAAAGGATAGTAACTGGCAGAGGAAGAGAACCTGCTCACAAATGCAGTTTAATACTATCTTGCAGTATAAACCTGTACCTGTCTCCTCTTACACCTGGAGCATTATGCATTCACAGAGTCAGCCTGATAGTTATCCATACATACTGCCATCTAAAAATTTTACAACTTGTGTGGTTCTAAGTTTGCCTTTTTTTCTTAGGTCAGAAAGACGAAACTTCTGAGTTTAAATGAAACTTCTAAGTTTAATTCAGAAAAAAAAGTATCACGTGCCATTTTAATAAAAAAGCAGAATTTGATTCTTAGCTTATTTTCCCCTCTGCCTGAGGACTGACTACCACGACACTTGGATTACACACTGCTCTCACACTGAGTTGGAATAAGTTTAATTAAAATGTAAAGTAGCTGAATGCTTGCTGACAGTATGTGTCCACCCTATAAATGCATAGATTTAAAAGTGTGCTGGATAGTAAAATCTACCAAAAAAAAAATCTGAAGATCACTTTACAATTTAATTACCCAATGCAATCTAACTAACTAGCGTATTTGCAAATAATAGCTGAGAATTTTGTTATTTACTCTCATGTCATAAAGAAAAATAATTTCTTTCTAGGCAAATTTTTTAAAAAGATAACCAAAAATGCCATCACCATAAGGACAGAAGCCACTTCCTTAAACCAAGCTAAGTCAATAAGGAAGCACAAAGAATAAGAGAAAAATATACTAAGAGAATTAAACAGTCAAGAATTATAATTCTGTGACTAGAAAGAGAGATGGCTTTCAGAATTTCTTCAAATAATTGCTAAAATAAATCCTACTCAATAGTAAGTTTAATGAATGATTCTCCAGAGAGAAAAGCAGTAATAATAATAATACTACCATAAACAATAAAAATTAAATCACTTTTTAACTACAGATATATAGTCTGTGACCTACAGAAGAAATACTGTAAAGATTTCCATAAGGACTTAACAGAAAATACGAATTCAAATGTTTTATGAAGTCAAAAAAATGAGAAAATCACGATTTCAAGGGTCTGTAATACTACAAAACTCAAAATAAAGGGTGGGAAAGAAGTAAGCAGACATCATAACAGATTCACTTACCAGTATCTGAGATGTATGCATGGAGCTGAACTGTCTCATCAGAAGGGACATTTGAAAGGTCATCTAATGACTGCAGGGTGGGAGAGATAAAGGAGAAGGAAAAGATAGGAAAAAACAAATAAGATCAGAAATACATCATATTTGAGATGTGTTTTGATTAATCTATTTCATTTTCAAACTTCCAGTTCACTACAATAAAAGCCTAGTGCACTGTAACAATGCAGGTGCTTGTACTACCAGGTTATCAAAGCCGTTCTTTTGCACAGTACAGGGCCTTCCATTTCCCCCATCATTTTCACACATAGTTTTGTGACCACTCATACTTGATCAAACATATTTGCCACTTTAGTTTGATATCTCAACTCTAATGGAAGTACAGCTACAAATAGTCTTTTACTGAGCATTAGGAAAAAAACAACCCAAAACCAGAAAATCTTCCAAACAACTGATGAGATGCAGATGTGTAACACGTCTTTTCATTTTTACCTTCATATCATTTTGTTTTCTTTCAAATGTCTTTATGCACTACACAAATGTTACACAGCAGTAGAAACCGGAAACTTTTCTGCTTTATGTAAAAAAAAACCAGCCAACATTTTTCTCAGGACTATTTTCTGCCGTAAAAAAATGAACAGGTACATCTTCAGCAGGTTAATGCACAGTCTCTATATTTAATAATTACTGGGATCAAAAGAAGCCTAATGCGTCTTTTAGAGAAGCTTTGCTTTTAGTTACAATTAATACACCTGATTACTAAGATTTAACATAATAAAGCTCTTCAAGACTGTTGAAAGACTTGCATACGCATCTGAAAGAAATAGAAGATGGGCCACTTCGCATCCTAATCTTAAACTACCAGGTTAAAAAAAAAGGGTTGGAGCTACCTAAGTAGAATTCACAGGCACTGGGATCCCAGTTACTTTATGTATTTTACTCCAGAATTCTAAAATTCTTCAAAGAAACACATACAGAAAGAATATAGCTATCTGCTATCTTTTATAATTTAACCAAGCCAGTTTAATAGTCACGTATCACAAAAAGTTACCTAGAATGAGACTTATCGGTCAGCAGTGCCACACCAGTATCAAACTAAAACTCTACCTACATCAATTCAGTTTCTAAATCTCCTCTGTTTCCTTAAACATAAAACAATATATGAGATTATAACCAAAAGACAGGCTGGACTTGAAAATACGAATTATTTAAAGACTCTGCTCTTGCCCCTTCCTCATCTGAATCTTTATCAACTCCACAATATCCCAACATAATACTCCACTCCCTCTTCCTCTAGTTCTCAACAAGGAATGGCTCTTCTCTGCCTCAGCCACCTCCGTCAGTCTCTGCCTAAATGTCTACTACAGAAGGCAAGAGAAGTAACATTTCTGTTATAAGGTCTAAATACCAAACGAAAGGCAGCTTAAAAGTGTCTGAATATATGTGTTACAGTAAGGAGTCTCCTGCATATCTTTATGATAGAGCTTGTAGACTTATAGTACCAAGGTCCCAGACTGAGAAAAGGTAGAAGAAAGAAAAGCCCTTAGGGAAATCCGTTTTGCCACTACATGCTATAGTGCTAAAAGTTTATGTCTGTCGAATGGTAGAACAGATGAATTTATGCAAAAATATTTTGACAGCAGACATCATCTTTACCTCAAGAATTTCCCCATCTTTAAGTTACTGGATGCTAGAGAGTATTCTGGTAAAGTATCACCGTAAGTTGGCTGTTCCTTTAATCTTTACACTTGCTTCCAGTCATTGCTGGACACAGGATTCCAACTTAGTCCATTCTTGAGCAAGTCTCTTGGACAGCAACAACCCTGTAGGGTGTGCTGCTCTATACTGCAGGGTCCAATTTAGGAGCAGAATATCACCTGAGACTGGCTAACAGCAGACATTTGTGGAAGCCTGGATAAAGTAAGTACTTGATATTCTGAAAGCCCTAAGATTTGATTATCAATAAGATGGAAGGGATGTGATGTTGCAAAAGAAGACAAGTAACTGTCAACTGCTCAAATGTTTTGTTCGCTACAAGATAATGACATTAAGGTACTGTTATATTTTTTAAAAGGCATAATTACTTCTTGTTTTCCCACTTCCCTTCACTGTCACTCAAGTTGAGGTTTCTTTGTGATTACTGACTGGGGTTCAAGCTAATGACTGCCAGAAGTTCAACCCAGCCACTTCTGCTGCCCTTAAAGGTCTTGGATAGGTAACACCTGTGGAACTCCTATTTACTCAATGCAAAGCTCCCATTATGGATACTTTAGAGGAAATCTGCAAGAGTCTATAAATATTTACAATGGTTTTATACTCCCAAAATGTGACCTATTGATTTAATATAGTAGACTAATGTATCAAATCAAAAGGCAGAAATTAAGATATTTTTGTAAAACAACTTTTCATCAAAACAGTTTTGAGCCTGTCCTCCAAATTCTTCCAGTGAAAGTAAGAACTGCAGACAATTTATTTTATAATACAAACTTTAGGAAACACTCAACTGCTGTGGCAAGGCACTATACAGCAACAATTAACACAAGTAAATTAAAAGGTTGAAACCTGAACAGATAACACAACAGACAGATATTTAATATGAGCTAGTATCTCTGCCATTAGATAAATTCACAGGAGCACAAGTTAATTAAAAAGCTAAAAATATCACACCACATCACAACCCAATCTTATTTAATACACTGTCATTAGCTACAAGTACAGAAATTCCCTGACCTTTGAAGTAACCTTTCTAAGGTCTATTTTTCTTACGTAACAGACTAACACAAGGGAGCTAAACTATGTGTACAGAAATTTACTCTTGACATGGAATTCAGCCAGCAAAAACTAATCTACCAGTATTCAAACACCTGAAAAAGCACCGAACACCCTGAAGAATATGGACTACAGAAAAGCCAAAGTAGTTCTGCATAAAGAGAAATTTACTTATGTATTTCTGCTAGAACGTTCTTAACTCTTCTATTATAAATGTAATATTCTAAAAATACCCTTGTCACAACAAAAACAAGAGTCAAGACTTTGAAGAGTCCCATGCAAATACCTATTTTTATTGCAACAGTGCTTGATAAAGACTTTAAGACCTTCTAACTTAGCTCGGAAAGTCACATGAAATGAAGCTGCAGATCACCACTAGCCAAATGAGCCACCACAATGACAAACCCCATGCATAAAATATAACTCTGATATGTCACAACATTATTAGAAAGAGTACTTAAAAGACATCTGAAAGATCTTTTAAAGAGATTAATCAGTTAAAAGACTCTTGTGAAAAGTTACCAGAATTTTATGTAAATTCATAAAAAATATGGCTCAATTAAGTTTTTCTTCTCCATCTACCAGGACTTTGCATAAAGTATAAGCTAAACACTTCCCATTTTCTCTGCATTTCAAAATGTAAACAACAGGAAAATAGTAAGAAAGAAAATCCCAATTTAAATTTAAAAAACACCCAACACCCACAAAAAACCAAATGCCATAAACAACCAACCTCCACACTGAAACACATTTACATTAATGTTACATGTATTCCTTTAGAAAACACTCATTCCTTTGCGTGCAAGCATGATCTTATCAATGCACTGGAACTCCTAAGCAGCTACAGCACCTTCCAAGAATGAACTAGAAGGGGCCAAGCGTCACGTAAGTCAGGAAATTGCACGCAGATTGTAAATCTCTACGTACACCTTCACAAAACTAAAAGGTTTGGAAACATCCATACACTCAGCTCAACTGGACCTCGCGTACCTTGTGGCTCAGCTACACACTGTCTGCAGAAACATGCAGAGGATATATATCAAACTTTTTATGATCTTTCCTTTTAAAATAACTGTATTCGCATTTTTGGTTTAGGTGCACCCATTTAACAAAGAAAAGGTTTTGACAAACTGACACAGGTCAAGAATCACTTTAAAAAAATAACAAAATTGAACTTGAAATTGGTCAGATTAAAAGGCAAAGACTCATGGCTGGAGTAAACTCCAGATACTTCAATATTTCCAAATCAAGTCCTAATGAAAAAAAAAAAATCAACCAACAAAAATGAAATTAAATGCTTCAGTCTATTTGAATTTAATCCTTTGAGATTTCTGTTTCAAAGGATTTGTTTTCATCTATTATTACATAACTCCAAATTTATATCTATTTAAGAAAAACAAATAGGGATAAGAAAGTATGCTTTCTATAAATTAACTGTTTCTGTGAGAAACAATGTAAAATTTCATTAAACATGGGAAAGTACAAAAGGACAAATTTTATCTTACAGAGTAATTAATAACTTGTGTTTCAATTTGATTCAATAACTTTTTCAGAAATTCAACTGCAGTGAAGTAAAACCTGTAATGTACATAAATCAAACCATTTTATCACACTTTCTCTACTGTTGAGGAGAAAAAAAAAAAAATTAAAAATCCAAGCACTTACCAGATTTATGCTGCCAGTAGGAGACCCATTAAAAGATTCTAGGAGCAGTGAGGAAAAGGAAACAAAAAAACAGGTTAGAAGATTTTCCCCCATTGTAGGGCCACACAAAAATAAAAATGCATGCACAAAACATCGCGGAAAATGAAAGACAACTGTGGCACTGGGCAAAACATTGCAGGCAACATGCAAGTGTTTCAAATTTCCAAAAAAGGCAACTAAATAAATGTAAGTTTATAAAGATACATATCCTAAATAAATACTTCGGATAACTTTTTTTAAGTTTATAGCCCCACATGATACTGCTTCATTAAGGAGCTAGTTTAATAGTGAAAACAGTTTCCACTGGATTTGTACTTCAGTTAACAAGAACAGTGATTTTATTTGCTTTAAAAAGACGCATCTCCTATGTACTTTCAATTTTTATTTCCAGAGAGGAGTACAGTTATGTATTGAAAGAACTCAGTATATCGAAGAGTTTCAAATACTTTAAAGAAAAAAGTAGAATGGAAGAATCGCCTATTGGTTTAGTGACAAACTTGTTACCAAGACCTGACAAGAATTTACACGAGCTTAATAAACTTACTACAAGGAAAACCCTATGTGAGTCCCAAAACAATTTACACACAAAAGCACAAGGAAGAAACATTTATTTAAATATCAGAGACACCACAAGAAGTATTTAATTTCCTAAAAACGGTGTGGATAATTTTTTTATTTTCATTTTAAAGCAGAGAAAAGAATGGTCCCAGGAAATACCCCTTAGAGATACGGAGCTCACCTCCTTCACCATCGTCTGATCCTCTGAAACTGGGATCCTTCAGCATATCCAGCTCAGCCAACATACGCACATACAACACATTCTGCTTGAACGAAGGGTAGAACCTCTCATCTCGCAGCATCAACTCATACACCTTATTGAAACAAAAATGCCAACTTCAGAAACACTTTTTCCATTTTTTAATTGACTACTTTTCATAAATTCTACTTGAACAAGAAGTATCTGTGCATACATGTCTCTGACTTACTCTTAATGAAAAGGTTCTGAGAACTCATTGTGCCAGAAGTATAACACAGTCTCAGAAAATATCTAACTAGTCAGACGTGCATATTTAGGAAGGAAGTACCACAGTAGCTGTAAATGCCTCTGTCTGCTGCTCTTAACCCTTCCAATTGCACTACAAACCTATTTGGTCTCTATCCATTTCATAAAAGGTTATCTCAGTCCTTCCTTGTGGATAAACTATAAACGTAGACTTGCAAACACTTAGGGCAGGAGGTGAGAAGAGGCAAGGAATGGGAGGGAAGACACCATGTGTGACCTTTATGACAATTTCCAGTTTAGCCAATACAACATAGCCCTAACTCTCAAAGATTGAACCACACCAGCTCAAACAATTTACCTTCACAGCCTATACANACATACGCACATACAACACATTCTGCTTGAACGAAGGGTAGAACCTCTCATCTCGCAGCATCAACTCATACACCTTATTGAAACAAAAATGCCAACTTCAGAAACACTTTTTCCATTTTTTAATTGACTACTTTTCAAAAATTCTACTTGAACAAGAAGTATCTGTGCATACATGTCTCTGACTTACTCTTAATGAAAAGGTTCTGAGAACCCATTGTGCCAGAAGTATAACACAGTCTCAGAAAATATCTAACTAGTCAGACGTGCATATTTAGGAAGGAAGTAGCACAGTAGCTGTAAATGCCTCTGTCCGCTGCTCTTAACCCTTCCAATTGCACTACAACCCTATTTGGTCTCTATCCATTTCATAAAAGGTTATCTCAGTCCTTCCTTGTGGATAAACTATAAACGTAGACTTGCAAACACTTAGGGCAGGAGGTGAGAAGAGGCAAGGAAGGGGAGGGAAGACACCATATGTGACCTTTATGACAATTTCCAGTTTAGCCAATACAACATAGCCCTAACTCTCAAAGATTGAACCACACCAGCTCAAACAATTTACCTTCACAGCCTATACAGTATATATACATACACACACACACAAATCTGCACACAGCAGGAATTAATTCAAGGTGTTTGATACTCCTGTCAACTCTAGAATATTTTAATGATTTTTTTTTTTCATGGACCACTGTTCAAGTACTATCATCTGGCACAAATAGAAAAAAAACCCAATTCATCCAGGTTTGAGGAAGTTCATTTCTTTTGTAACACATGAGAAATTTATGCTCTTCGGCAGAATTCACAAGCAAGGCCCTTAACCTACTTCGAGCAATACAGATTTCACAAGGTGCTTTTATTAGTCTTAACTGTGAGCCTCAAGTACAACAGCGTGATTTTAAGTTCTACAGCTCCTATCACTAATTTTTAGCATGAATGAGAACATCAAAGTAATGATCTAAAATAAAAACATTTCAGACTGGGTATGTAAGTTACTGCTGGAATACCAATCATTCACTTTTCCTTTTTAAATACATATATTAGACTTGAGTGATAAAGTCTACATATGCAGGTAGTAAAAACACTGTTTTTTTCTTCAGTACTTGCTGCTTTAGAGTGCTTCACTGTGCAAGTTCGCAGAAACGGACCAGCCAAATTCATTTCTGGGAACAACTATAGAATTTAATACGGGACCATTACATTCACCTTTGAAAAAGAGAAGTAAAACTGGACAAAAACTGTACCTCTTATTCCGTCTACTCATGACGTTTTTCTTAAATTGGTGCATTAAGACAAATAAAAATATGGTAATTCTAAACTGTGCTTCATATTTAGGTTCATACAGGACACCTACTCCTTCTGCGCAGGAAGGAGTTACTGCTTGAAAACCATGGGCTAACGAATGACGAAGCAAAAGCTGACAATTTAGAGTGTGATTTCCATAGAATAGAAAAACAGTAACACAGGTTCTAGGTTTCAGGTATTTGACTTCCTTCTTTTTAAGTGTCTGTAATTATGTTTTATACTCTTATAGCATTAACAGTTCTTATTAAATAAAGGACGAATAGAGTATACCTTTCTCTGAATGTCATCAAAGATTTCAGGTGTTGGATCCTCATGGTTCAGTGTTTCTGCAAGTTTTGCTACTAAGTTGTCATCAATATTAACTCTTGGAGATGCCTGTCATAGAAATCTAAATCAACTTTTGCAGCATAAAAATAAGAAAGTTCTACTTTCACAAATAAAATCCAATGCAATGCTGCAACTCTCTAAGTAAACTAAATTTCTTCTTCACAAATATCTCTATAACTGTCTAGAACACACAACAGGAGTCAGATCCCTTCCACCCCCAATATTAAGTTCAGAGTTTGTGTTAAAACTTAAGAAGTTTCATGACTAAACACTAGGAATTGCCTCAAAAAAATTTAAGCATATATTTTGAAGTAGTACCTAAATGAGATTTACTCAGACTTAAAAACAGCTTTTATTTATGAAAAAAGATTTCGATTCAGAAATCAAGAACAAGCCAATAAAAAAGTAACGGGATAAAGTCCTGAAACATCTGAGGAAAGGCTAACAGTTTGTCAACTCTGCCCATTTCTGAGTGAGAGGTGATTTTTCCGCACACATAAATTCAGAAGAAAGATGTTTTGTGAATACAAGTTGATGAGCGGTTTCTTTCACAGAAGAATCCATTACTGCCTATTGCAAGACACCCAATGGTGACATTTGAGCAATTTACACAGACAGTCGTAGAGATGCACAGGAAGCTATTTCATTTGATAACCCAATCTTAACATGAGTTTGGACAAATATTTGGTTCCATCTTTTCATGAACACTTCTTAAGAGGGCAGGCAAGGGTGGAGGGCAGAATAAAAGGAAGGAAAAGGACAGCATATGCAGAGAGACACTTTTTTATTCTGTCTTTACATTGTCTCTAGCTTGTCTATTCTAAGAAGTCAACTTCTCAGGAACATGTTCAGTGCTTTTGACAGGACAGTCAGTGGCAATATGAGCCTTTAAAATGAGGGGGGAACACAAAAGAGGAAGACCTTCTTACTGCTTGAGGTAACGAGAGAAAGAAGATACACAGGTAATAGCATAAATGTCAATATGTAAGAAACTTACTGCATAACAACCATTTCATATTAACTTAGTCATAACTATCAAAGAAGTATCTGAACAAACAATAAACACCAAACAATGCAGAGTTAAGTTATTCCTACCTTTTCTGATAAATATTGCTCATACACTCCAAACGCAGCTGCTCTTAATAGACCCTTGGTCTGATTAGTCTGATGTTTTCCATCTTTCTGCCGGCTTTGAAGTACCTCCAGCTGTTGCTGTGCTGTAACCCTGTATCCTTCCACTGTCATCCAGAAAAACAGATGTGCTTGGCCACCAGTCTGCTGCATGTAATCTACAGAAAACAGACACCACATGACCCTAGTTACTGTGGTGCAACTTGGAACAGGAATTCTCTGTGATGTTGACTACATATAGAACACCAGGAGCAGGTAATACATCTGGAACACTTGCCATATAGAGTCAATTAAAAAAATACTATATACATATCGGCAATAATCACTAAATAAAAGTGAGAGCAAAGTCTAGGAACTAAGCACTGAATACTCACATGCACATGTAACAAGTGAATCCACCAGTACCATGTGAATATAACAGGCTTGTACAGCATGATACAAATGAAGTTCAAACTGTATTTTTAAAAAGCAGGTTCACAGAATCATAGGATCATTTAGGTTGGAAATTATGTTCAAGACTGCCAATCTACCACTTCCAAGTCCACCACTAAAACATGTCCCTAAGCACTATGTCTACATGTCTTTTAAATACCTCCAGGCATGGTGACTTAACCACACCCCTGGGCAGCCTGTCAAGATAATGCTTCATCTTTTTGGTGAAGAAATGTTTCCTAATACTCAATCTAAACCTCATCTGGCACATCCTGAGGCAATTTCCTCTTACCCAGTTGCTAGCTGCCTAGAAGAAGAGACCAGCCCCTATCTCACTACCATCTCCTTTCAGGTAGTTGTAGAGAGTGGTGAGGTCCCCCCTGAGCATCCGTTTCTCCAGCCTAAACAACCCCAGCTCCTTCGACCACTCCGCCTCAGATCTGTGCTCCAGACCCTTCCTCAGGTTTGTTGCCCTTCTCTGGACATACTCCAGCACCTCAATGTCTTTCTTGTACTGAAGATCCCAAAAATTCAACACAGGATTTGAGGTGTGGCCTCACCAGTGCTGAGTACAGGGGGACAACCACTGTCCTTGTCCCGCTGGCCCCACTGTTGCTGATCCAAGCCAGGATGCCAATGGCCTTCTTGGCTGCCTGGGCTCTCCTGGCTCATGTTCAGCTGCTGTCAGCCAGGCAGTTTTCCAGCCACTCTGCCCCTAGCCTGTAGCACTGCCTGGGGTTGAAAGAAATGCAGAACCTGGCACCTGGCCTTATTGAATCTCATGCAATTGATCTTGGACCATCAATCCTGCCTTCTTCCCTCCAGAGAACCTTCCTGCCCTCCAGCAGATGAACACTCCTGCCCAACTGAAGTATGATCTACAAACTGATCGAGGGTGTTCATTTCATGCCCAAGACAGCCTCCAACTATCACATCAACCTGTTAGCAAACAACAGGTTCAGAGAGGCGCCTTTCTAGGTTGGCTGCCTCACCAACTGTGTCAGGAAGTACTTTCCGTGAGCTCCACGAACTTCCTGGCCCGTTTCCATCTGCTGCATTAAAAGGACTATAACCACCAAGAAAACTGATGGATATTCTCACAACTGACATTTAGCAATTCCAAGTATACAGTCCTGTGAGTTAGCATATTCTTTATAAATAAAACAGAACAGACAAATTAACACTTACCCATAAAAAACTGTAGTGCAACATTGTCTACCAAAATATGGTCCAGAGGGACTGTGCAAAGTTTTCCAAAGTTTGCTGCCAGTTTCACAGTATCTATTTCCTGTAAGACACAGTTCAGTGTGTTCAGAGGCTTTTTTTAAACTAACTTTTAAAACTTCTATACTTACGACAAAACAGATAGGATAAAAAAAATTACATTACATATAATGAAGTAGCATCTCAATGATCAGCTATTTTCACAATCGCTAATAAATGAAGGTCTAGATTAGAAGGTCATGTTCCCATAATTATTTGCCTTCAAAACAGGCTGTAGCTATTCTGCTACATGATAAGCTGGATTTTAATACTGCTGTTCATGTAATGCTCTACAGGCCAAATTAACCCCAAATCCCTCATCAACAAGGGAAGTGGCAGAAAATTAATTAAAAAGAATTAAGTTCAGCATTTGATAGGCTGCAGCTCAACACAACTTAAATTCATCTCTGTCACACTTTCTTCTGCCAATATGACATTTCTGGCTATTACAGTAATGCCTTCAGGTCCACCTATAGAATGCTTAATCATTTTAATAGTCAATACATGCAGAACATTACATTAGCTTGGAACCACACCCACACCAAATTAAGAGAGTCAAGAAAGTAAAGCCAAACATACCAAACCTATCAAACCTAAATTATAAAACAAGCAAAACAAACAACTGGTCAGTCACCTGTAACCTCACTCTTTTGAAACTAAAAAAATATTTTAAAACACTTACTTTTCCTGACTGCAACCTCTGAATTCTTGAATCACATACTTTAATAACATATAATAAACTGTTTATTTGATTTTTTATAGTGTTGATATCTGAAAGCAAAAAAAAAAGACAATTAAGCAATGCAGATGACTAAATAAAGTCTTGGGAGTTTTTTTCAGTTTAAGTACCTTGCTGATGGAAGTAAACAAGAAGAAATATTTTTCTCTTCCCTTTTTCATATTAATGGTTAACTGACTACCATTAATACCCTAAAGATTACTGAAATTCAGAACCAACAGTCAGGCAGTTTTGATTTAATAGAAATACATTCAGCTAACTAAATACTCTATACTCACTAAAAGGAATCAAACACACACCAGCCAACACAACACTTACAAAAATGAAAATTTGTGTTTTAACATTTCTTACGCATTTTTTTTTAAATAAAATACTTTATACTATGCTGCATCAGAGCTTTTATTTTCCAATTGTTGCAATATTCTACAGAGATCATTCTGGTAAATGCATTTCATATTTTGCAAAACAATGCAGTACTAACCATCTCCTGCTGTATCTAGAGATCGAAGATATTGCAGTTCTTCACTTGCTTTATCTTTCACTGCTTCCAACTCTCCTATATTATCACTTAATTTAATAATATTCATAAAGGCCTCATAGTTACAGTTGGAATCACGAATCTGAAACACAAAGGTTTACAGTGTAAGTGATGCAAAATAGCTAAAAGCACAAGACATGATTTGTCTTCAGGTTAATTAGTTTGATGTGGCACTGCAAAGTGGCATTTTGAAAATTCTTTGATGCTTCTAAATCTTTCTTTTGGTACTGAAATTTTACATGGACTAAGAAAGAAAAAGCATGCACAGTCAAAACCTATTTCACACCATCACTTTCTGATCTCAAAAACTACATCACAGACACACAGAAAATCCCTCAACCTCCTTCATAAAGATCTTCTCCAAAATCCAATCCACCTTCTTCTGCTATTATCTCCTAAGTTAAGTAGGCAGAAAATGGTGAGACCACTGAAAAGGTTCAGCTCTACCAGGACCCCCAGCAAGTATACATGCTCCTACAGTAATGGCTTCTTAAGATACAGAGCTACAAAGAGTTAAAACATTCTACAATGTAATCATAACCTACTGAGGGGGGAAAAAAAAGTAAATGACTCTCCTTGGAACCCTAATTCAGATACCCGGGCAAATAAGCTATTTAAATACATACTATTTTACCAGTATTGGCATAGAGCGAACCTGCTCTAGGGACTCAAAGGAATTTGTGCAAGTGAAGGAAGCCTGCTGTGCTGCCAAGATCACTTGAAACTGTGTTGTGAATGCAGCATGGAGATCAGGGGAAAGCTTGCAGCTTTACAACACGGGCACACAGGTGCTGAGGGTTGAGTTCTAATGCTGTCTTTACCATCTGAAGCCAAAAAAGTCACTTCACCCACATCTCTTAAAAAGGCTCACTTTGATATGGAAATGTAACACTTGGTCTGTACCATAGAAGTGCACTGACATGAGTTGCACGAAGCACAAAGAATGAAGACTGGATACCATTGATCAAAGTCAATGGAAAAATCTCCCTAGAAATCTGCTTTTAAAAGTAATAGTACAAGCAATACTTGAACTTCAAACGTTTTGTAAAAATGTGAATTTCACAGTGAAGAGAGAAGTTTGAATTAACTTCTAATTTTATACTGAAGCTTTGTATTTTATTGCAACAGAATTAATATCGAACTGTAGTATGCCTAGAAACCTGGAACTAAACTTCTCTTTTCAGAAACTGATTTTTTCATTCAAGTCTGACTTTATGTCAAAGGCTCCAAAAGGAGCCAGGATTTATTTCAGTCATCTCTACTTCTGACCTTAATTTCTGCAACAATCTCCATTTCATAAGGCTTGTATTAAATTTTTTCCTTATCTTTTGCCCAGCACATTTGCTTCTTCATCTCAGAAAGCAATTTTGAAAATTAGTTACTTGGGACATCACCATCTAACAGAAAGCTTTACAAAAAACTCAGAATCCTATCTCTGGACGCAGCCGGGGGCAGTGCTCAGTAAATAAAGAATGAGGCCAAGTTACAAATAAAGAACACGGGTAGGAGGAAACAAGAATCAAAAATCGAGAATTCTGGTCCAGATGAGCAATACTTTTTCTTACTAAAGCTAGGTTCCGGTAGAATAGCAGCATGCAAACTTTTGCCTGAAATGGAGGAGGCTGGAGTGAAGGAAACATTGTGCATGTGCACTTGAATCCATTCTATATTCCAGACATAATAAGAACTTTGAAATGGAAGCATGTTTTCAGCATAGCATTTGAATGTACACTATAACACTAAAATCTACAAATAAAGAGAGAAGTTGGGGGAAAAAATTAAACTTGATCCATGAACTATAAAGGATAATAAGGTATAAGGGTAAATTTTAACTTGCTTTGCAAAGAATCAGTAATGTTAGTTAAAGCACAAGTATTCTCTTTATGTTAGTTTTACTATATAACACTACTTTTAAAACTTACGAGGCTTTTCTTGTGGGTGCATTAGAGAGTTATCAAAGCAAAAAACCTGTTTCTTCCCATTCAGTTGAATTATTTAGGGTTACCACAAACAGTCCTAAAACAATTGCCTTGTAATTCCTTAGCAGAAAACAAATCTTACTAGTTTTCATTCTTGAGGCCTCTTAAGCTTGAAAGAACAAACTGTAAACACAGTCAAGGAAAAACACTTCCACTGCTACTGCCATACTTCCTGAACAGACAAGCAGAACAGTCAGAGGAGTGAACTTTACATTCTGTCATACATTTGTCCTCAGACAGGCAACTTTGGCTGAACAGTCAAAATGAAGAATGCAGATAATGTAGACTCTGTGTGCTTATGTGAGTATAAAACCTAATATAAAGTTCACTGTCTCTGCCAACATATCCAGTGGTAATGTTTATATGAGACATCTGTCCATCACGATTATAGGGAACACAAGTAAAGCTTTATATGAAAATGTTCTGGAAATATAATCAATTTTAAACATTTTAAATCTTACCATCCATATGACATACTGATTAATATAATCAGGATCACTGAGCTGGTTTATTAATGGAAGAAGAATTCCTCGGGAGAGGATTTCCTAAAGAACAAAGGATAATAGATCATTTATACACTTATTCATAAAGCTATTCTAACTGCAACAATTTAAACATCACTGTGTAGAGCTTAAAACACAAAAGTGTAATTACAGAAAACATTTAATAGGCACTACCACATTCTCTTCCAATTAACAATACAAATGAAATTTGTAATTACAACAAATTACAAGAAAAACCTCCCCAAGAAAAAAACAACCTCAAGAAAAACAACATTCATTTTCTAATGTTTTTCTCATGCTGGTAGAGCTGAAAGAACCTTCAAAAACATTTCACACAAACTGTTCACTGCTATTAAATACTTATCAAGACTCTACAGCTTTTAAAATACCCTAATATTAAATTAGATCAAATTTAGAAAATAAGAGAAGCAGTTTATGTCTAAAAAATTTTTATGACATTAAAACAAAGAATTGGGATGGCTTTTAGAGTCTGTACTTACCCTGACAAAGTATCGCATGATCTTGTTCTGGAAGTCTCCAGGAGGTAGCAATATATACAGTAAAACCTCACACAGATCCCTTAGGAATCCTAGAGAAGGAAAACAAAAACCCCTCAGCACAATTTCATATTCTGTTCCTCATATCGTACCTGACATAATCAAATCCCATAGATAAATACTTAATTTTGAGTTCAAGTATACAATCATGTATCTCTTACAGTCCAAGCACCACAGCAGCAGCTTTCAGATGGAATATAAGCAGCACTGATGAGAAAGATCTACCTCAAACCCAAGACAACAAAAGCCAAATTCCAAGATAAAAAAACCCCAACAACCAAACTCTAATGCATTTTTCTTACTTAACTTAAACAGCTTTCTTTCCCCTCCTTCAACACTTTGCCAAAAGAGATAGTGTTTTTTGAAGGAAGACTACAAAGTAGTGATAAGGAAGGCACATCTAACAAAGAGCAGTAAGAATCTGCAAAACCATCCCCTCCCTCCCAGGAAAAAATATTTCTATCTTAAAATTCTTCCAATGAAAGGAGGAAGACTTACATATGTAAGACATACAATACGCTTTGTTTTAATTACAGCATTAATATGTACAAACCTGAGGAAATATATATGTGTGGCAGATAACCACACTTTGAAAGTCACATGCTAGGATTTAATGCATTTCATATTGTGAACACAGCAGTTAGCATTTTAATTTAGTCTCCCATTCTAAAATATTTACTCAGAAGATAATATTGAGAGACCTTCTTCATCTTTGGGAGAAGTGCAGACTAGATCACGACAGACTTCTTTTTCCATTTCAACTTCAACCTCAAAGAATGTATCTACAAGTTCCTCAGCTTGATCTATGCAAAAGAAAATTAAAAAAAGCACGTTTTTGTCCAGACTAGAAACTTGAGAGCAAACTTGAATTATAAAATAAGGCTAACTATATTTCACACGCAGAAGATACCAGCCTACTCAGACTCAAACGAAAAATATTTCACATTACCTTTCATCTGATCGCCTTTCTCTGCTATCCTTTGCTGAGCTTTTCTGAAAACTCGAAGATGAGTGCCAAAGTCATCAACAAGTCGTGTAGTGAAATAAGGCTGCCAGTCTGTTTCCTTTGACCTATCGGTAAAGAACATCCATGGAAATGAATTATTTTATTCTCAACACAAAGAACAATAAAAAATTTCTACTTCTTCCTTCCTGACAAGAACTGCAGTGATAGTAAACATGGAAAAGCAAAGAAATAAATCAGTCTCCTAATTGCCTATCCACTGAAAAACCAAATATTGTAAAATACCACTCTTGCACCACATTAATATTTATGTTCGATTTAGCTGAAAGTCAACATTTGCATCTGGAATAGCGTTCTGATTTGTAACATTGTCAAATATCTGTGAGAAGTCCTGATATAAACAGTTTACAAGGTAAAACTAAAATACTCTCCAGGTCTTTTTCAGCCATACTTCCTACCATTTTGGAAGGCATTTAATCAAAATAACTCTCTTCTGAATTTGCAGAATATGCACCTGAAAACACACATTTTACTTGAAACTAAATGCAATCTAATATTATCAACAATTGATTCTGTAGCTTATATGAGGTATTTAGCATACTCTTCCAACAACACACATAGGTTTAGATCAGAAAACAGTCACTGTCAGATTAACTTAAAACTACTTCCTTAGTGGAGTGAAAAGGATAGAGGTATTTTTATGAAATCTGTGCCTAACTAGGCAAACTAAAAACGTGACTGTGCATTATAGGTTTAATGAATACTGATGCTAGTAATAGCTCTTGCCCTGCACTAAGTATTTTATTGTCTGACCTCTCTCAAGATGCCCACTTTGCTATAGCAGGAATCTTTCTACAACAGTTCCTTTTTTTGTGTTTGTTCCCTAACCTGCTCTTTCTTTCCTCGAGGAGAGGGAAAGAGATAAGGAATTCTGGAAGATAGGGAAAGCTACTGCAAAATCTAGACGTGTAAATAACAAGCAGAGCTGTTCCAAAGGGCAGTCGATCAAATCATCCTCACGGTTTGATCCAGATCTCCCATCCGCACACGACAGAACCGCACAAAACCACTGGGTGGCAGACTTACGCCAGGCTCTCGAAGCTTGGGCCCTCGGGGAACAAAAAATTCCCACTGTATTCACTCCCAAGAAGCTGTATGGAACTTATAGTCGATGGTACTAATCTAAACTGCTTCAGCTATATCCGACTACAGGCATTATAAATAAACTACATCATTTTTTCTGCAGAAGAAGAACTGCTGCAAGCCTGTGAAATTGATTTGCTTTATACAGCAGAACACAACTGCACAGGAGCAGTGCCTATTTTTGAAGATCTATAGTACTGCAGGAAAGAAAAATAAACTTTCTAGAACTTGACCTACTTTGACACAACCTCAGTGCTTGACACTGTCCAATGAAGTAACTCTGCCAAGCAGACAAAAACACTGAAGCTGGGTAGTTGGGTCCATTTCATGCAACCGCAAGCCTGGTTGATGTAACACAGTTTATTTAACATAGTTTTCACTATTTCAATACTGTTTCCTACGACTGTCATTATTTTACTACTAGTAAGATTATATTGTAATTAATTTTTCCTAGTATTAAATCCAGCTCTCTATCTTTGACCCTCACTGTCAGAAAAGCACATTAACCTACATTTTCAAATCAACAGAGGGAGGGGATAACAACACCTTAAAATTGATAAAAAGTGACCCACAACCTCTTCTGCAGAGAAAGCAGGTAACAGTAAGCACAGTGGGATGAATACCAGAAATAAAAACTTTAATACACGAGTATATGGATATAAAGGCATGTGGCACCTGGGCTGAGAAATCAGCCATACTAAAGAAGTGCATTTCCCAGACAAGTTGCTTAATCAAGTAGCAGGAAGTCGGGAATGGAAAGGAATCAATCTTGTGTTAAAAAAAAGGTTTGTGTATGTGGCATTCCATTTCATTCCCCAGACTGCTATTCTTTCTGAACTACCCGTTGTTCTTACATACTGAAGAGCCACAGCACTTCTAAAAATCATTTGAGGTGATACATATGTTGAATTCAGACTTTCAGATTGACCTACCTTGGGAGTGGCCCTACTCTGTACATGAAACAAACCTGAATACAAAGAGGTGATGATTCACAAACAACGCTTAAGTTGCAAAAAAGAAGAAAAAAAAAAAAGTTCAGTGACTTTAGACATTAATCTAAATTTTGAAATGGCCATATTGCAAAAGATCATGACTACAAATACCATCATCTCCATTATTTCCGTAAGTGATCAGCAAAAGACTGTACTTCTCACAATACAATCCTAAATTTTCACGTTATTTCTGTAAAATGCACTGAACTATGCTAGTAGATAAACTTAATCACTTCTCTACTAAAATAAACCCACAGTATATTGATTTAAATAAAAATAAATCTTACCTGGCAGAAAACTGAACAAGTGCATACTGAAGAGCCTGCCTAATTTCCAGAAGAAAGGATTCATCATCACTTAGTGTGTAATACCAATACTGCACATAGTCTCTCAGAGAAAACTGGATTACCTGAAATTAGAAAGAAGAAAAAAAAGACAAAAAAATATACAACAGTTTTTTGTGCCTGATAATGCAATAACAGTTATCTTAAAAGGTTAAAGAGAAAGATACTCCCTTACCATAAGGAAACAGGGAGTGAAACAATAAAATTCATGCACTGGAACTTCTTATTCATACTGGTTTGGACACACTGTTTTTATCACCACTACTGAGAGAATACAATATACTGAAAACATACACAAATATTGCCCAATATCCTGGCCCATCTCCCATGATTTTTCATTTATCACTCTCAAATATGATAAAATTTTGAAATTCTGTTTGTCACTCAACTACTTCTGTATTACATAGTCAATACTTGCAAAGAAAATAAAGGTAGGTTAAATAGTCCTGCTTAGAACTCACCTGTTGCAAAGGCTCATCAATTATGTTCGCACCTGTCAGCCTTCTGTCAATTTTAATAGGTCTGGCTTCACGTTTCATTTCTTCTACGCACTTGAAAGAGATTGGGAAATGTAACTTTGCAGGATTTAGCTCTAATTAAAAACCAGCTCTACTGTTTATGAGATATATATATATATACTTACAGTAATGACTTTATGTATTTTCCCTATTATTATAGAAAAGATATAATCATAGAATCACAGAATTATTTGGGTTGAAAGGTCTAGTTCAATGGTCCTGCAATAAGCAAGGACATCTTCAACTACATCAAAATATTCAACCTGACCTGGAATGTTTCCAGAGATGGGGCATCCACCACCTCTCTGGGCAACATTTTCTGTATTTTTCACTATATAGTACAAAATGATGAGGAACTCCTGAAAACCTACTTCTTGCTTATAATAGAGGAGCAAGTGTTTGCTAAATTACTAGATCAGAAGGAAACGAAAAATAGTCAGAAAAGGAGGGAAGAAGGAGACACAACAATAACAACACAAGACAGTTTTTGTGCAAGACTCCAGTTGCCCACTTGTTTGTGAACTTGATTGTGCAATCTCAGGCAATAATTTTCAGCTGGGCTTTTGGTTTCTCTATCCACTTCAGTTTATTTTATATGCCAGAAGAGAAATTACTTTTTTGTACCATTGCTACTCAACAGATGAGACTCTGAAAATAATTGATGAGGAGCGAAAGAAATTACTTTATTGAAGGATTTGCAACTCAGCAGTTAACTCCAAGAATGACCTCATCAGAGCTGACGTTTGGAAACTGACATACTGAAAAAGAACTTGCTTTATCAGTGCTTCTCTGAAGTGGACAAATGCAGTGCCTTTCTATAAAATTTCAATGAAATAGGCAATAAACCCCTCTATTTTCACAGAAGTAACAACCCAACAACTTACACTATAGTTCAAATAAAACAGTCATTTCTTTGATCTAGAGAGAAAGCTATTACTGTATTGGAAGCAAAGAAGAACTGCCAAAACCATAAATGAAGGAATTATAAACCATATATCCAGGGTTTCTAGTCTATGTGACTTGCCCTAAATCTCTCTCACTCAAATCAGTTAACAGTGAACAGCAGTGAAATACCTGAGGCCAGAAAAAAAAAAAAATCATCCTACTTAACCAACTCTGTATCACAACAAAGAAACATTTTGTTGCAAAATTCTGCATGTTTTTTTAATTTTCCAGACAAGGGAACCTTCAATGCTACTTTAATACAAATAAGACTGTGTCACATTCAAACAGTGTATTCCATCTATATACTAATGAATTTGCAAAGTATTTTTGGGCTGATCATGTCAAAACCACCAAAATGATACAGAACTGAATAATTAAATATTTTTACTAAGCACAGCATAGTAAAAATTACCAGACAAAACTGTCAAAAGACTTTTGAAGGCCTGCATGCGTAAAATCACATTCGGAAAACACAGAGGAATACAGAGCAGCAAAAAAAGCAGCAGCCACAAGAAAGAGAGGGACACAGAGAATATGCAAGATTAATTGGTAAAAATTAGAATGTTCATATGCTCATAGGATCCATGTTTTTACCCAGATTTCATCTTGTCCAACTTTCTGCTCAAAGCAGAGCCTACTGCAAGGTTAGACCATTTTTTCATATTCTTTTTCTCCAACGAAATCTTTATGTGCCTGCAATATAATTTAATCTGCTTTCAACATGTCTGAAGGCATCTAAAATTTAGAGTATGTGCTTTTACTCCACTACAGGTACAACAGCTGACTGTAGTCTCACTTGGAAAGCATTGTTGGTTTTATGCATGCCTTCCAGACACTGAGACAGAAGACAGACTTCAAGGAAGTGTCCAACTCACATGACAACTGTCCTACTTAACTGTCACTTCACTCACAATTAGTCTGATGCACTCTACCAGTACTAAATCATTAGTTAGGAAAAATGGGTAGCACTTGTTATTGTTACATTTGACTCCTCCTTGCTTCATCTTAAGCACGTAGGAAGCACTTGGGAAGAATGCAAGACCCAGACTCCACAAAGTGAGATGCAGCACAAACAAATCCAGGTTCCACAAGCATCTAACTGCACTGAGTAACTTCAGATTTTTGCTTCACTACACTAACAGGTATTTTTTAAGTCCTCTTTTGAAACTGTTAGGTAACTGTCAAATATGAAATATGCCTTGTTTAGACTGTGCTACAGGGTTTCATGAGTGGACAAGACACAGGGTATTTACAAATCTGCATTAAATTTGTGACATAGGCTATGACCCACTGGCTTCAAGCGACTCAGAGACTATTCAGGGATCCAACATCCAACTACACCTTGTAAGTTATTATCACTGTTATCTTACTGTTCTTTGGCAATACTGTACCCAGCCTACAGAAACTCTTTGTCTTTTGGGGGAAGCTTAGAGACATCAACTACAATAACCAAACATTCCACACTTCTGTTGAAGTTGGAGTGAATCTGTAAGTTCAACTGAAAGTATCATTCAAGTTAACAGTTCAGAAGGCTCTAAATTTACCTTTCAGTCAACATTGTTTTAATACAAGCCTGCAGACAACTGTGTATCTTGCAGAGCCAGTACATTACTGCATCATCCAGTAGATTTCTGACACAAAAGTTACATATCACTTGCAAAAAGAAAAGCAAGTCTAAGCCTATTTTTTAAGCCTCCCTGTGTGTATGCAAACAAAAAAACAAAACCAGAAAGGTATACAAGCTTCCATCAAACGTACATTAAGTATTTTCCTTAACGCAAGGTGTTCATTATGTATTTCCTAATAAGTATAATCTGCAGCAATCAAGGAAACCTATCAGCACCAATCCAGTGTTGTAACATATGGTACATCCTTACACATTACATCCAGCCACAACTTTGATGCTCTGTATTACAATTGATTTCTGTAAAATCGAGCATTTGAACATTTATCTTAGCCTAAAGAAAATCTCTAAGTACCAAAAATACCCCAAAACCATCAATAAAACTCTGATGAAAAGAGCATCTTATAAAGAACAAATATCACCAGACTACTCCTCAGACTACCACAAAATAATTTCATGTTAAGGTGAATTCAGTTTTTACTTGATTCATAGAAGAAGTATAATCTACACACACCAGTCACTAGAAAGAATATTCATTGTTCAAGACCACTTAGGGCCACAACGGTTTTAAACATGAAAAAACTTCAAGTTAAAAATATTACTTTCCATACAAGTCAGCAGAGATTTAATACAGAAATATCAAACAGGAATCACTAGCAAACAACACATTTGGTTTTGGTTGGGACTAATCTCTACTTGCACTGCTACTGAAAAGCTCAGCTGCACTTGTTAACGCTACTTAAATGCAGGGGCAAAAGGGAAATGCAAAACACTATTGTAGAAGACAAACAGATTTTATTTGGTGAACAGCTTCAAACAGCATTTCGTAAGTCAGCTAAAAATAAATACTTTCGTATTACAAAACTTAAACCCAGAGATTAGTTGAGACAGGTCAGTTGAGGAAAGCACTGGGTCAATAGTACATACTCAAATGAGAAGTCAAACTACTAAATTTGCAAAGATTATACAAAAAACTCCACAAGACTTTATTCTTTTATAAAGTAACTAGAGCATGCACACATACTGAACCCCAAAAAATTAACATTAACATTAAAAAAAGCTTCAGCATGTAGAGTAAATTTAAAAGACAGAAAAGCTTCTCTAAATTTGCTCTCAAAACACAGGATATAAGAAACACTCCACAACCTATATAACAGAAGCACTAAAGTCTATACAGCACCAAGAATCTTAGCCATCTAAAATGAGGTTTCATTTACAGAACAGAAACATTAGCTGACTGCTGACTTCTCCTTTTTCAGCCTTAACCTTTGTATTTTTCATCTGGAGCAGTGACCTTCCTTTACAGTTTAGGATATACTTTCAGATTTATTTTAGAAGATTCAAAGACTTAAGTGACAAGGCCACTTACAAAGACCTATGAACCAGCCACAGAAAAAGTTCTGTGATTAGAAAACATACTGCTGAATCACAAGGTAAATTTCTCTGTGTTACTGATAATGCAGAACACTCACCCCCTCTGATAGACAATATGAAGTGTAGTGACTAACAGCTAAGAATGAACAGGATGCTTCAATCAGAATAGCTGTGAGATTAAATTTAACATAATTAGCAATCTCTGGGTTTTCTCTATTCTGATGCGTGCAAATGGATTAGGCCAAGATATATATAAACTTCTGAGCTAACAAGATGCATTGGTTCATAAAGCAGGAATTCCTAGAAATTCTACCTCTTGGCTATTAACAACGTTTTCTATACTAAACAGATGCAGATTTATCCAGTTAGGAACCCTGAACTTAAGTCCATCAACCAAAATGATGTGTCTGTTAGGAATTCAGAAAAGAAAAGATCTGTAAAGTGGATTCCACTGCTGCTCTGTATTCATCTATGCCTTTCCAGAATTTTTGCTAGGCCTTTAAGAGAGCCAAAGACAACCTCTACATCCTTGAAGTACTGCAAATTTAGACTTTGTAACAGTTTGACTTTATTAGTTAGGCAGGCAACTTTCTGACCACAACCAAAAGTGGAGAAACTATGGATCCAGTGATGGAAGACACCTAAACAGTCATGACAATCTTGCACAAAAAAGTAAGAAAGAGCTACCCCCCAGAACAAACCAACACACACAAGTAGTCTAGAAAGGAATAGTTTAGTAACCTCCCCACAGATGATATTAGCCAGTCATACCATACTCATTTCTCATAATGAAAAAAAAATACTTTTAACAAACTTCCCATAACCTATTAAAAAACTTGTATTTCATAAAGAAAAAATATTGCATTTCACTTACACATTGCAGCTGACTCAAAAGATAAAAGCAGGCTATTTTGCCTTGAGAAATGGGCACAATTCTGAGATTAAAACTGATTATTTCTAACCAAGTTATAAAATCTGATCTAGAAGTTAAGACCGGAAAACTTTCCTTACCTTCGGGATCCCAACTGACGTGCAAGGGAGAAACGAATGTTCACACTGCTCAAGGTATTTTTCTGAATTGCTTTTTCCAAATAAAAGAGTAACCACAAAACCCCTAAAATGGAAAAAGAAAGACCAGGTGCAACAACAGCCACATTTTCTCACCTCTAGAAAATATTTAACAGCAAGTTATAAAATGACAATGTATGGCAGTCCTCACTGTTTACTCTCGTGCTTTTTCACACTGTAATGTGCCACTCAAAATAACTGACACAACCCTAAGTATGAAGTTTCCCAGTCCTGTAATATATCTGTCCTGATATATTCTTACAACACAGCAGATCTATACAGCATTGTCTATGCTACGGTGTGCCTGCTGTGATGGCAGACTGCCTGTGCTCACAAATACTAGCACATGGGAAGAGGGGCACATACAGAAGTTGCTCTGGTTGTATTTATGAAGAACTAAACTCTGTAGGCTACTTCGTTGTAGCATAAGCCACAAAATCACAGTCCAGGAATAAACTGATGCAGCAAGCATAACTAACCACTGCATATGTTTAGACATTGTGCTCACCCTTGCTACAACAGCAAGAATTTATTTACAGCTAATGACACCAGGGCACAAAAACACATGAACATCAAGCAGGTTTTACTGAGAAGTAGATGAAAACCTAGTGTCTGTCCCAATTATAGCATAAGCAGAGCACATAGACTTGGAAATATCAAGAAAAGGAGGAAAGAAAATAGATTAGCCTTGGGATGGCTAAACACACACGGCTTTTTACACAAATTTCAAAGCATTCAATTTAAAGGCCAGTTGACCAGCATTTGTGACCACAGGAACTCACAAAGCTATTCCAGGCTTGAAATGTGCTGAAGCAACACATTCTTTTAATATAGATAGCTGTTGATATACGATACTCTCTCCCACTTGTAAGATTAGAGAAAAAATCCTATCCAAGCTAAAATACGTCATTTAAAGGCTTTAATTCCCAAAATTAAAAATTTTCTTTTTAAGTCCCCCAGAGGCCCAGTAATTCAGAAGCTGGAAGGTTAACGCCATGAAAGAGGTCAAAAAAAAAAAAAAGAGGCTTGACAATACATAAGAGGAGTTCACTGGATACTCTAATTCCCTTACAGCCATCTTTCCCTGCCATATGACACCAAGAAACAAAAGCAGGTTTAATTGGCCTTCTGCTCCCTATAACTTCAAAATCATAACACTGATCAGAGCTCACAGACAAGAACTTGCTTAGAAAAAACTCAATATTAGTTTCACTAATGTTTTGGCTTGTTTTCAATTATTAAAACTTGGATTTTCTTTTGATCATCTATGACTTTTCTATTAGAAACCTCAGTTGCCTTTTAAAGAAAACAGTATACTCAAATTTGGCCTAAAATCAACTTTAAACATCCATCAGCAAGCTGCTTCTCTTCTTTTATTCAAAAGGACCGAAACCTTGGAAACAACTACCTATAGATTATATCTGTTTTCTCTCAAATATTTTCATACTTTAAAGTTAATGACTCATTCAAAAATACTAATACTACCAAAATGGTTTAAAAATATGCTCATCTTCTCAGATGCCTTTAAGTATTTTCAGTTTTATGCTAGAAATGCTAAGAGCTGCTTCTTCTCTGGCAGAAACTAATACAGGTTATTCTCTAATGTAAAATCTTGTGAGCATTAGAGAAGGATGCATAGTCTGACCATTCAGGGCATCTGTTAGCTAACCTGAATCTTCTGGTGTAAATGCTAATTTAATTCATTAAGATGATTCTCAATACATGAAAGAGAAATCATATTAGTCTTCTCTAAATAAATTTGCTTAATTTTTTTTTTAATTCTTCCAAAGATTAGTGGATGGACAGCTTTTTTCAAGGGCAGATTAACAACAGAACAAAGGTAAAAGAGAAAAATTAAGACCACAGATTTATCATTTTCCTCTCAAGTCTGGAAAGCAACAGCCTCAGCTGAATGTTTTGTGAAAGTCAAAAAGCAGCTACAGAACCATTCCTGATTCGGTCAGCAGCTACAATCATTAATGGAGCCAGACAGTCACATCCATATGGATATGACTGAGTATCAATAATTATGGGGTTTGATGACAGAGCAAATTCTTTTAAATGGTGAAGCAATTGATGATCCAAAAAATTTCAATTTTTGTATTTGGCAAAACCACAATTCACATCATTTTCATTTTACTTCCTTAGGACTGAAAGAGGGAAGGAAAGAGAGTAAGATAAAGAGACAGTCTCAGTAGAAAAGGCAGATGGTACCAGACACTCTCAGCACTGAGATAAAGGGGTTTACACCAGTACTTGAAGGAGAGGGAAGAAGAATAACACCCTGTAATATTCTACACAGGTTAAGTAAAAAATACCTTTCTTTAGCCTCCTGCTTTTGAGCTCAGCCCCCTAAGTAAATGAATTACCAGATCCTGAACAGAAAAAGGCTAACAGTTTACAAATCAGTCCTGACACAAAACAAAATAAAGAGAAATTGTGATTTTGAACTTTTATTCATATACACAAATGGTTTCAGTATTCTTCCATGTCCACCAAAAACAATAGCACATTTACTTCAAGACATCTGTGCAAACACAGAGTTGAGAGCAAATCAAAAAGATGTAATTAGCATACAATAGGAGTTAAACAGTATAAACAGATTGATTACATTGACACTGATATACCACCACTGTCTTCCTGCACAGCACACTGGTGTATAATGTAAATGCTTAGGTCAATACTAAGAATGCGACCAGCTGTGATTCAGCATTTTCTTTTGCTAAAACTGCAAAATGGGACAGAAGCTGGACTTCTGGCTAGTGGAAATCGGAAGCCTTTTATACATGCCACTTCTTTTTCAACGAAATATAAAAACCTTGAAAACTGTGTGACAAATTGGACAAGGACTCCAACTTTCAACACGAAATTCAACCATAAAAATCCATGTCCAAAATTGCTATTTTGCTCCGGAGAACGGTACAGTAAATACTACAGACACTACTATAACCATGAACCAAAACTAAATTTTTGTTTTCTAAATTTATTTATACGATCTTACGTCATATAATTGCTAATCATAAGTGCAAAAGTTACTTCATAACAATTTCTGCTTGCTTCTAACAGAAGCATGACCAAGCATTTCGTGAAACTTCAAGGGAATTAATTAAAAAGAAAAAAAAGCAGGCAAGAATAATTTAGATATAAACCCATTTGGCCTAGTTAGCACTCACGGTTCTGTGTGCTGAATGTTAAAGTAAATGTGTCACTCTGAAAAAGATTAACAGTGCAAAAAAGGGCCAGATCACAGCCTCAGTCAAGATGTATATGTTAAAGGAATGAAGTGATGACATTCTACTGCAAGGGCTGAGACCTCACATCTATTTACGTAAGTAAACACTCTGCTTTAACAGATACACTACTGCTATATGAATTTATCCTTAATAAGATCAATGTTTACTGACTAGTTACAAAAACGAACCAAAGTAGCAGAATAACCACAGCAAAGAGGTATGAGATCTGACTTGAGAATGAATGAGCTCAGGCACCACATGCAGTTTAATGGTGCCAAATTGTAGCTGACTTCAGACATGCTCGATGAGAGACTGCTTTGACTGTTAGCTTTAAAAAGCCAAACAACTGAAGCTTTGCAAGAATGAAGGATAACCTCTTAAGAAATTATTATATCCCATGTTATTTTCCACACTGCAAGTACTAAGGAAGTGCTGAGACAAAACAGCAAGCAGATGCACTCCTGCCCTTTGGACAAACTCTGACTTTTGCCCTGGACAAACATAGCAAAATATGCCAACAATACCTGTATCAAGACTTAACAAGACAAAAGCATTTATTTCAAATTAGTTTTACTTTAAATAAATCCCTTTTCTAGCAGGCTGACTATTCTGATTTCTCGGAGATGAAATACCAAGCCTAATACAGTTGAAACCCAAGTGTAGCAGCTCTACTGACAGCTACTAAACTCTTTTACATTTTTGATGCGATATACAGGAATATACATACATTCTGCAAGGTATCAAGTAAGAAGGTAAAAAGAATATCCCACTAAGACATTCTAACTTGCCATTAAAAATGTTTTAATCATTACAAGGCAAACATCATAATACACGATGTAATAATGGCGCTAAACTTCACCTGCTTGCTCCCTTCATGCCTATATAGATAACACATGAAAAGTCTACAGCTGCTGAACCAATCTACTCGTTCAAAGCGTAGCATTATTTCCACACACCCAGGACAACACCCAGTCACATGAATCGAGCGCCTTAGGTGGGAAAATGAGATTGTGATAGAAAAAGAAACATAAGTACTTAGAAGCATGTGGGAAAAGAAATGACACAGTAACAAAAAGTATGAACTGAAATTACCACTGTTTTTATGTGAGGATTTGCCCTCTAACAAACATTAAAAACAGCTAAACTAAGATTTCAAATAGAAAAATTTTGCTCACAAAGAGGTGCTCAAATGTGGAAATATTAATCAGATTTTCAGAGCAAGCTCTTTGCTAATACACACATCACAGCAAATGAAACAAAACACTAAGCAGTATACTTACCCACCCACAAAGCAGAGGATATAAAATGCAAAGTAAAATATAGCGAAGGGTCCAAAAGTTACTAGAAAAAGCACAAGGCCAAGACTTCCCCATCCCCATATGGACAGACTGGTCTGTAAATAAGAACACATAGAAAAGGAATAATTAATATTATATTCATACAACTTTAACTCTCCAGAGCAATATTTGTAGTTTCTGCAATGTGTGATACATTTTAACCAGATATAAGTTCTGCCTGATGAAATAAAAACTACCTTTGTTTGTAAGAGTATATTTCTATCAAATATGTCCCCCATTATACTGTGGGCCAGTAACGCAGTTTAGCCAACATTACAGCATTTTTTTTCCCAATACTGTTCCTCATCTCTCACTTAAGATGCAACTATCATCCTTTAAGGTGCCACTTTTTTCTTTTCTATTCTCTTTTTGTGCACTTTTATTTCTTGAGATCCCTTCCTCCCCACCTCTCCCCCACTTCCTGCCCTGTGAAGAGTTCTCCACCACCTCTCCAGAAAAAGCAGGCTTTGTGATAAAACAGGAAGAGATAGAATACAGCCTTGTTTTACACATCTAAGCACATTATTTTCTACAACCAAGCAATGCTGTTTCTTGCCTTAGATCAAAGCAAGTGCAAGACTTAAAAGGTGTCCCCTTCTCCAGTCAAGCCACAGGCGGGTCAACAGGTGCACCAAATAATCGGCTTAAGTATACTTTTACTCTTCCCCATAAATAAAAGGGAGCGAAACTTCAGAAACTGATACTTGGGCAGTGGCGGGGAGGCGAGGGCTTTTTGAAAAGCCCATGATGAAGTTAAAGTCAGCCACAAGAGCACAAGTGGGGCTGGGGGGATTTTGGAGCTGATGTCTGGCATAAATGCAGCAGGCAAAACTCCACCTGAACTGGCAGCCACCAGGAGTACAAAAAAAGCTGCAAAATTCCAGTTATTGTGCCAATATAGCTTATAGTGTAAGTGCATTTATGTACACACATGTATACATATACATACTTGATCTACCTAGACAGGTGTGTGTCTGTACATACCTATGCGTACATGCACGGTAGTCTAAAAAAGCAAGGCAGGGAAAACCTGACTGATCTGAGCTACAATAGTTTTATACCATCACAATGCTGCAAAGCAGTCAACAAAGCTTATATTATATAAATTTAATCCAATCTAGTCTCTAGTTCAATATAGAAAGCATGTTTCAGCCAAGTCCCAAGAGTGTGAAACACAACGATGACAAGTATTTATAGGCCACCAAAACTGTTCCAGCTCTAAGGTTCTCAAAAATTTTTTTTTTTTTTTTTTTGGTTGTTGTTGTTGTCTAATTTACACCTTTCCTAGCAGTGATCAAATGACACCCTGATGGGAACTCAGACAACTGTGTCAACAAGTAACACCAAGAACATATTTAAATAAACTCATCTTGCAGTTTGACATTTAGAAAACAAACAGAGATTGAACATCAAATTTGCAGAACCCTCTTCAGCTTTTAATATGAAGGAGCTACACATCATTTCTCTCAAGGGACTACTCAGATTTCATCTTTTCATCTTAGGCGCGGGATTTTAAAAAATCAACTTTTAGAAAAAAGTTTTAAAAATCCTACAGACAATGAAAAATAATATAAATCAAGACTCCTATATAAAGCAACTTTGATTATTTTCTGAGAGCAAAACCAAAAAAGCAAAATCACAGCTCTGAAGAGAGACTGTTTCCCTAATCTAAACTGTAGTAATCAGAATTACTTAATTCTTCCTAGTTAAAAGTTTAATGGAACATTGAGATGAAATTCTATTTTCTTCCTAGCTGAACTTTCTTAGCAAGAGATACAATGCATACCGGCTTTGTTCTTAGTGTTTGAGTCTGGGAAAAATGAAAACATACTAGTTTGTAGATGAGTGTAATTAAAGTGCCACAATTTTAAAAAATGCATTGCAAGTTACTCAATTCTCTTTAAGCTGAGGAAATGCCTTAATAGATAATATAAACCACAAAATCCACAAAACTAAAATGCTGAATTGGCACTATAATAAAAAAGACCTCAATCACAACTGAGTAGAAGATTTTGTTGTTTTGTTGACTCATACTAAGTAAATGCAGTACATAAAGAGAGCCTAAAAGAAAGACAGAGAGAAACTATTTACAAGAGCATGTAGTGACAAAACAAGGGGGAATGGCTTCAAACTGAGACTAAGTTTAGATTAGCTATTAGGTGAGATGGTGGTAAGGCACTGGAATACGCCATCCAGAAAATTTGTGGATGCCCCAACTCTGGCAGTGTCCAAGGCCAGGTTGGTTGGGGTTTTGAGCAATCTGGTTTAGCAGAAAGTGTTCCTGCCCATGGCAGGGGGTTGGAACTAGATGATCTTAAAGGTCCCTTCCGACCCAAACCATTCTAGGATTCTATGATAAACTCTTTCGAAGATAGAAAGGAGAGACACACCAGTCGAAAAAAAGAAACAAAAAAAATCTGGCAAATGCAACAATTAACCAAAACATGAGATCCTACTGCAGATCTACATTTCAATACAAAAACAAGATTCTGCATATTCATACCCTCAGAAATACATTTTAAAACTTCTGCAGAGTACTACTAGCACGATAAGGAAGATATGCACACAGAAGATAGCATTTAATGATGGTCTTTTTATGTCAAAAAACCCATTATGCTTAATTACATCATTCAAAAAAGTTTAAGCTCTAAATACGGGATAAGCACTCTAAATGACTTAATTAAACTAGAGGGATGTATATTGAGAGCTGGATGAATGCATAATTAACAAAGAAAGCTCTATAACTCTAATAAATAAAACAGTGACCTTTTGTCCTATGCTCTAGTTTTGCAATATAGCATATGGGTACAGAAATTCAAATCTCATTTGGTATTTTAATAGGATTTCTTAAAATTCGTACAACTTGGTACACTGCAGGAAGTACAACAGATACTGGCCACCCACTTGTATATCCTAAATGATATACAAGTAGTTTATAATATTATGGATTTCGAGACCTCCAAAGGGATTAAATCATCAGGATGGTAACCTTTCTGCTGACTGTAAACAAAACTTCCCCTAATTCCACACTTCTTGAAGGGACTTCAGCAATATAACTCCTAGGAAAAAAAAATGAAAACCTAAAGTTCTTTATACATCAAAACCAACTATTTTTTAATAGAATGTCCAAACATACACAAATATGATGCAGCTGGTCAGTATGAAAATAATTCAGGTATTTAAATCCAAACCCCACTTACAGCTTATTTCCAAATTTTATTCATAATGTTAATTTTTTAGAAGATTGACAGATTTACTGAAGCTCTGTCTAGTCTTACTAAAGTTAGCTACAGGGTGAATGCTTATCACTCTTAACAGAAAGAACAAACCAGTCTTCTAAAGAAATGGTGTCATTGCTGGTGTAGTCACAGCTATCTAGACCCTTTAAAAGAAGCTGACTTGCTCTATATTGGCAGGGCAAACTTCAAGGCTGAACTGGCATTGAGTTGCTCACTGACTTTCAAGGAATTAGGGTCAGTTACCTCAAGGCTGAAGAGAAACACAGGCCGCAGTGCTGTGGTGGGCATGGTCGGGTATATACTGTGTGCATACACATGGATAAGGCATGTTTCTTCCATGTCAGCAGCTGTTCCACTTCATCAGTTTTAACCACTTTCGCTTATCACCACTACAGATACTCTATGTTTGTCTCACCATCATCACTTCTTAGCTTTCAAGTCTAAGATTTTACAAGGACTTCTGCAGTATATTACTAAGGTCATATATACATAATGGGTTAATGTAGCATTTGTGGTCACACACAGTAATTTTCTTCCCACAGTTGGGAGATTCTTCGGCAAAATAAACTGCAGTTGAAGTGCAGGGGTGTCTGTAAGCTCCAACAGCTCACTGCAGAGGCTCATCAGGTGAGAGAAGACACACAAAGGTGAATATTCAGATGAGCTTCATTCAGCTTTTACAGACAACAAAACTATCACCTCAATGACACCTGTTTGTTTGGTTCTTTGAATAGGTTTGGTCCATTTTTCACATGGAATAGTTTTTCCACAGTATACAGCCAAGTACTAAAAGTAGTACATAAAGAATTTGCTTTCTTATGCATATTTGCTTTTTCTCTCCCTGGTTTCTGCTTCCTAACCAAGGCAACATTTTGATAGTCTCAGCCGCACACCATTATGGCTAATGGTGCTGAGCTAAACTGACTATGTGACTTAACATGACCATTCACACAGAAGTTTCTAGAAATCCACAATCCACAGCAATAATTTATTCCAGAAACAATTATGTCTTACTAAAAAGTAGCTTCGATAGGTTTCTTTATCTGCTTAATCCATCTGACAATCTTTCAGACCTTTGCCCCACACCCATTTTTAAGCAAGATCTTCAGTCTTGACGCATCTTTCTCTGAAAGTGATTCACCAAAGTAAAGTAGGTTTGTTGTTTGGATTTAAACTAGTGCTGCCAATTTTAGCTTGCAACTGGCAGTAAGGTAATGTGTGTCTGGTTCAGGGCAAAAAAAGTTACTTCACAAGTCCCGGTGACAGTTTCTTCCTAGTCCCCCTCTCCCACTGAACGGTGGACAAGTGTTTCCACTCAGGAGGCTCTGGGTGCCACCATCCTCCTACTCCAGAGAGAAGCTCCTGCTACAGGCACTTGTTTCTCTTCACAATTCCCACAGATTCAGAGTAATTGTGGTTTCAAGTTTGGAGACACAGTTTGAGAGGAAATAAAGAACACTCATATAAGAAGGCCAGGCTCTGCAATCATCTGCTTGTCAATCTTAAAGCCGCAGCAGAATACGATTTAAGTCTTACAGTAGCATCCAAAAGACTGATATCACTTTGGAAAACTATAATTTGTGATTATTTTCAGATTTAAGAGTTGCAACAGAATACTCTGAACTTTGAAAGAACAGCAACATTTAAAAACAAAAACATGTTTCTTTGTTCACAATTCTTTTACTCTATTCATCAAATCACATTTGCCCATTTAAAAGTTACAGTAGCTGACCTGTTCCTAACAGACACTGATAATCCAACTACTGATAATCCAACTACTTTTTGCCATTTGGGTAGTTTAAATTATTAGGTTTGTTTTTTTTGGTTTTTTTTCAATGCCTCCTCTGGGCTCACATTAAAAAAATTGTCAGGGATTGCATTTACAGTAGATGTCAAGTTTAATTTTGTTAATTCCACACATCTGCCTTTTAATTTGACTTCCATTTTGAGTGCAAATGGAATATGTTCATATATAAACCTTTCTATAATTAAGGTGAGTGTCACTTTTGTCAAGTGATTAAAAACATTATTTTAGGTTTCAAATTACTGTCTCTTCACTAGCATGACAACTAAAATTGGAGAGCTGTGCCAACCGGAGTGCCAATTTCAGCACAGTGAAATTCTTATGTAACGCTACTCAGAGAAATATTTAACAATTGTGAAATAAGCCATTAACAACTTTCTAGTTACATTCTCCTATCTGCCAAAGTTAAAGCAATCATCTGAAAGACATGTCAACAGGATTTTGAGTTCTGCATATCACGATTTCGTAACAACACCAAAGGTCTCTTTTTAACCTCTTTCTTCTTATCCTATTGCCCTTTTCCTTCCTTAGCCCAAAAAGGCAAAGGAAAACAACACCCTAAGCTCCACTCCTATTTCACACTATGGAAAAATAATTGTGGTGAATTTACACAATAATTTACTGCAGTACTCCCAAGGAAACTCTTGGGATTTCAAAAAAAATTTTAAAGGACTTCACACAGTCTATTTTGCTTTTAGTGTTCAACGTTTAGATTGGGGTTTTTTTCCCCAAAGAAAGCTTAAAATACTAAAGCATATAAATACACACTAATAATCTTTTAAATAAAAAAGGTAATGTTAATTAATGTCACGAGTTAAGAAATTTGGCCAATGAAGCTTCTTTTAGGTAAGTGCAGTATTCCTGCTGATCCCTCCTGGTTAGAAGCTGGAAACTCCCTGTTGCAAGCAAGAGTCCGTATGTCTCCTCCCTACCTCCCCTCCTCTTCCACTCAACGCACACTTTGTACGTCAAATGGCTTAATTAGTTACCAGTTGGATTAATTCAAACACAATCATGTCTAACTGTACTGAGTTTGGGTTTTTCTGCTGTTCCTCACACTGCATGAAACAGTAAAGCTTTTGGGATAATTTTCCCCTACTCTCCCCTATGGCTGTACAAGGCAGAGCAATGGTTTAGGCTCTACTGGATAGGTGATAATTTTTCATCTGTATTCACTACCACTGCGGTTTTCACTATTCCTGAAACTCATTCTTAGAAGTGCAAACATTTAAATGAAAATACATGCTAACATTTTCTTAAAATATGTAACATTATAGTATGTAACTAGAAAGTTACTGTGCACATTACTTCAGTTTTAGTATTTATCCAGGGAGCTACAAATTCCATTACTAAAACTTGACTGTTTGCAACAATCAGAACATTACCGTAAAATCTGTAATATAATTAAAATTTTAAAAGTTCTCTATTTTGATACAACTGTGTTTTCTGCAAGAAAAAGACCAAGCTTGGGATTAACACTTTCAGTTCTATAAGAAATGGTAAATATTTTCAATGTCAAACTTTCTTCTCCAGTGAACGGAGTAAAATTCAGACTGGAGTCAAAAGCCAAGATTATTTTTCCTTCTCTCTCACACCTGCTTTGCCACTATTGCAGATCATTACATGAAATAAGGAAGCAAAATGCTTAAACTGACCTTCATTTTACTAACCTTTCTTTCCAGTGCTAACAGCTACTTTATTATACAGCAGAACTATCAGCAAGGGACAGAAAGTTTCACCTCATGTAACTTTTTATTGAATGGCCCGAGTACTTATGTTGCTACGAAAAACAAAGAAGCCACCTTCAGATATACACTCTTTCTGGTAACATGCTTGCATTAAAACCCACTCTGAATCATGTTCTAGTTAAAGGATATTGAATTTTGGGCAAATTTAAAAGAGGTACTTCAGCATCTTGGATAGTAATGGGAAATAAGAGATGCAAGCCCCACTTTCTGCTACTTTCTTGAATATAAAAGTGACACAATCAAACTCATCTTTAATACAAATTCCAAGGAAATTATCTTTTTCCTTTGTAACAATTCATATTGACTTTTATCCAAGCTAATTTATTTATTTGGACAGAAAGCAAGACAAAAAGTTAAAAGCATTTTGGATGACCTTAGGTGATTGAAACAGGGCCAGGCTTCACAGGATTGCCTAAGGTGATCTAAAGTGAGAGAATAAAGTAATCCCTCTATCTTGAATTCAAGCCAATGAGATAATCTAGACCGTTCTACATTCAGTCTCTGGATAAACAGATTACATCTATTTCAAGTTTTTCTGGTTTTTCAAGTTTTATCTCTGCCAAAATAATGGCAAAAGGGAGAGAGGGGGAAGCCCCCAGAATCCTTAACAGGTGAAAAAAAGGTCTGTTCCTCTCCATAGCTAAAAATAATGAGGTCACATGCTCTAAGTCAAGAAACTGTTATTGCGTATTTCATTTGTGACTACTGCTCAAGCAGCATCTTAAGCTTTTTACTTTCCTGCACCAAGGAGTTACCTAAAAGTTCTTTTCACCATTTTTTTCTTTTTTCCTCTGCTAAAGAAACCTGATTCCACTGAATGGACTTTAAGAATCGTGAGCTTTGCTTTGAGAACAATTTCTACCACTCTAGATCCTACTATTTATCTGTATGGAAATTTACCTGTATGCCTTAAATGAGTCTCTCTCCACAAGAATCAGATCTAGTGGTCATCTCTTTATGCTTCTAATAAAAAGGTGCAGACAGAGCCCACGGATACTACAGAAACAGTAGTGTGGGACACGTTTTTAAAAAGGTTTCTTCATACCTAGAGAGCTGTGTTTTTGGAAGGTAGAGAAGAAATCTCTTTAGCTCGAAACTGTTCTTCTGTGGTAGCGGTAACTTCAGCTAACCGTCCCTTCGGCCAAGCAATAAGCATCTGCCTATTCCTGCAACTTAAATCTCCATTACGTTTGCCCAATTTATACCATTACTAAAAAAATTATATAAAGATTATTTATATAAACATTATTTTGGACAGAGTCTTCTGTTCAAAGGCAAATCATTATTGTCTATGATCTTTACAAGGGAGGACAATGTGGAAGAAGATGGGTTATAAGCAGTCTGATGAACAGTAATTATTTTTCTTAAAATAAATCCATTATTTTTTCTATGGAGATACCACACAATTTCACAGCAGTGGTTGTGTGCAAAACAGTTTGTGTAATCTTGAAGTGATAGAATCAGCTTAAAAAAGAATAAATACAAAAAAGATGCACAATGATACAGTATCTGCTTTGGAAAATCTCGCTAACTTCAAACAACCCCACTACAACAAAAAGTGAAACGAAGTGAAAGTGCACAGTTTTTGCAAACAGAGAAGTGTCAAAGACATGAAGGTATAAAATAAGATAAATTATACAAAATTTTGAACATTTTAGAACTGCACAGTGCAGCAGCAGTTATTGAGTTTTACTTTTTTGCTTTTTCCTAAACAACTCATCTCATGTAAACAGCAGATAACACCTTCAAATTTTATACTGACAAAAACACTAAGATTTTTGTTTCTACCACTTAATGACTTGCTTGAAAGCAGCAACAAGCAAATAATTGTTTTCAAGCAAATTCCTTAAAATCAGTAGTTTCTTCTAAACAGACTGATAAACCATACGTTTCAATATATATCTGCAGGATGTGTGATTTTTTTTTTAATGAGAGTTAAATTTATTATATGTGTTTATGCATATTTCACATATACAAAAATACTATATATACTCACGAACTCGAGTACTTAAGTTTACTCTAGAAAGATTTAGTCATTAATTTCTGATCAACCTTTCAGTAGCCTGGCTTCCTCAGGCTACAAAATACGTCATCCAAGAGTTTTGTTTAGTTCTTCAATCCACTGGTAATATTATGTTGCTATTTGTTACTTGCATCACAGTTTTCAGTATTATCCCACTAAACGTAAGATGCAACCACTTTGGATGCAACATGGTGGTTTACTGTGGGTTTTTTATTCTTTGAATAGTACATACAATCTAATAGATCCCAAATAAGCAACATTCCTCATCTAGATGAAAAAAGTTACTTTAAAAATACTAAGCTAAAAACATAACTTCAGAATATTTTTATCAAGGATTGTACTAAATATAAAGATTGACTCTACCTGCCTTATTAACTCAGGTCACAAATGTGAAAGAATACAAGTGGAAGAAGCTAATTCACATTATCTACCATAATTGCCAGGAGTCTCCACTAACAGACTGAACAAGACAAAAATTTGATTTTCACATTGTCCCTAGTGATCAAGGCTGTTGTCTCTAAATACAGTCAGTCATGCCATATATTTTTGTAGTATTATTTTGGTAAATGAAAAAATGTGGTTAAAACATCCCTATCCTTTTTACAACCCCTGAAGAACGTTTTTCTTTTTTTTTTTTTTTTAAATTTATAATAAAGGAGGAGAAAAGCTCCTAGGCAATAATGCAGTGTTCATAAAGGAAAACCACACTGAGTTTCTCATTTGCAGTGTCAAATGTCACCTTGACTAAAGGCAGCACTGTAATTGCTATCATGGAATCCAAAAACCCAAAGCTTAACAGAAAGCCAACACAAATATTTATTCAGACTGTACTGGCAGCAGAAGAGCATCAACAAGAAAGAAGGTCTAGGCCAGAGAGGAAGGCAAAATATATGCCAGTCAGCATCACCTCAGTCCCTAAGAAGGTTGTGAGCAACCAAGAGATTTACCAAGTGCAAACCATGTCTGACCAACCCAATCGCCTTCTATAGCGAGGTGAGTGATATTGAGGACAAGGGCAAGACCTCAGCTGACCCGCACTTTGCCTTTAGCACAATATCCCACAGCATCCTTACCACTAAATTGGTGAGGTATGGGCTGGATGAGTAGATTAAAAGGTAAGTGAAAAAATGCTGGATGCAAAGACGTGACCAGTGGTACAGAACTCCGTGTGCAGCCAGTAACTAGGTGGAAACCTTCAAGGATCAGTATGGGACTAATGATGCCTCAGCAATGTGGGTGATGTGACACAGTGAACTCTCAGTAAAAGTGTGCACAGAATCCTGAAGTGGGGTGAGCGCTCATTACACTGGAGGCTTCTGAGGTGCGTCAACAGGCTGGAGAAAAGGTTTACAGGAACCTCATCCAGTTCAACAAAAACAAGCACAGGTTTGCATTTGAGGAGAACTAACCCTGGGCCACCACACAGTCTGGGGCCCACCCTCCGGGAAGCAGCTCTGCAGAAAGGGACCCCGAGGTGGGCTGTAAGGTGAACGTGACTCAGCAGTGCGCCTTTGCAGCAAAGGTGGCCAACAGTATTCTACTGTCTAGCAGCAAAGTGTCCCCAGCAGAGACAGCAAAGTGAACCTTTCTCTCCATTTGCACACTCCTGGAGTACTGTGTCCAGTTTCGGCCTTCCTGTTAAAATACAAATCCGTCTGGAAATCAATGTACAATATCCAATTCCACCACAAAGCATTCTGTGCTAAAACGAAATATATCCATATTATGAAACCACTGGCTACACTTGCCACCAAGAGAAGCGTAGATTTAGAAAGTTTGTTGGTGCTCCCAATTAACATTCTGACCCTCTTTCACATGACTGAGAAGTAACACAATTTTTAAAAGTATTACCCCCTTCCTCCTCTCCCTGGTGCTCACCTTTGTCCTCAAAAATAAACAAGAGTAGTAGTCTCTACACACCTACCACCAAAGTAATAAAGGGCATCTACTGCCTAAACAACGGATTCTGAAGAAACAGCTACCAACACTGTATTTACTGATTTTAATATTTCGGCAGATTTGGTTTTTTCCTTTTAGTTCCAAGACCTCAATCAACACCAGCATCAAGAACTAGTTTCAGTTTGGACTCCTGCTAGCAATGATCACCCCTTCACTATATCTAATTTCTTGTCTGAAGTGTACTGATAGTTCCACAACTGTTTTTAAAAACAATGTAGTGCCTTTTAAACAGCATCATAATTAACAAAGTGGAAAATGAAATAGATGTAAAAATAGAACTCCAAAGATCAGAGTATGCACCACAAAGAAGTTGTTGTCAGTACACAAATACTAAGTAGGATCCCAAGCTGCAAATGTAGTACATTTTAAAGAAACTTAAAACCACTGACAGAATGCTAGCACCTTCCTCTGGAGATTGTAATGTTACTCCACTGTTTTCTTCTAAAGTTTAAATTTTATGCAGTTCTTTGAGTACCGCAAGTTTTCTCCAGTTACAAAATACAGAAACTCTGCTACAACCACTGTTTCACTACAAATTCCCAGTGGTCTCAGAGTACATCTGAACTCCAACAAGGCCAAATTTCATATGAAGCATGCTTACTGAGTGAAGACAAAATAACCATGGAAACAGCTGTTATACAAAATGACACAAACCTTTAGAAAGCTAGAGTAAGCCTAAAAACTTCCTGTTCCTCGCAACTGTTTTTCTGGACAGAATATCGTCCAGTTGCGCAAAATAAAGCAAGAGAAAGAGATTAGTTCAGTGTCACCAAGTCCTTCAACAGTGCACAATATACAAAAAATCTGCAACTTCTTTAATAAACAGCTGATGCCTAACTTCACAGAATGGACAGTGCCAACACAAAAAAATCAGCACTCCGATTTTGCTTTGAATCAGGAAAAAAAGCCCTTACTTAAGAGAGGGGGAAATTGTTAAAATATTATTGACATTTTCCAATGGGACAAATGTAACAGGCATGTAACAGAAACAAATCAAATCTTTCCCCTCCATGTATTTAACACACCCCTTTCCCAATACCTCCTACAGTCCTTATCACTCGTGTGCTTTACTCACTTGCTTTCCAGAGATGTTTGTGGAAGGCTTTCGGGAAGGATTGCTCACTGTGCATCTCTTTCGCAGTTCTCTGCACTTTTGCCTTTTCCTTAATACTGTTACTGAGAAAACTGCTGTCTGCTGCCCACACAACCCTGAGAAAGTCCACAAGTTTTACCAAGTGGTTTGCTACAGAATGCTGCTGACAGCACTGCAGTTGAGTGGAGCCTCCTTCTTCTTCCAAGACTCTTCTCCATAACCTCTGTCCATCTGGCCTCTCTATGGAAGCAAAGAGTCTGCTGAGTATCCTTAGATGAATCTTTTAGCCTCACGTAGTCATCTTCTTCCTCATACAAAATCTGGGCCCAGAATCAGCATCCTGATATCATTCCTGGATATCTCCCAGGTTCACATACTACCCCTCCCATGAAGAAAGAGAAGAGGGAAAGCAACTGTGAATATCCACAAATAGCATTTACATAAAGGGAGAGTTCTATGAACTAGCTGGAACACTTTACTCTCATACATCAGGGCATAGAATATTTCCAACAAATTTCAATGAATTCAGAGAGGAAGGAAACCACAGAAATGTTGCATCAACTCTTGCCACTTCAAGATTATAGACTGAAACTAGTTATAGATCAACCTAATTGAGTCATTTGGGTATCCAGCTCCCAGAGCAAGTTTAGAGAAGATATCTAAAAACTTCAATCATTGACACACAACTAAGAATAAAAAAAGAAACCTAACTGGAGCTAATAAACCTTACTCGTAACTTTTTCTGGAGGCAGAGATGCATTTACAAGTCACAGAGGGAACAGAGACATTCCCTGTTTTCCAAAGTTCAGGAATTATTTTGGATATTGACTTGTTTTAGATCTACGCAGAAGGAAATGCAGAATAGCACTTTGCATTTCCCTAGCACCAAACCATGCAGCTGTTGATTTGGCAACTTATCCTGTGTTCCCACCCTCATATCCCTCCACAAGCCTGGTTCACCAAGGCAAAAGAATTTTTCATGTGGTTGCTACTTAGCTGCTAGACCTGAAATAAGAAGCAGTCAGACCAGCTTGTGTGTGGTGGAGGGGAGAAAACCTCTTCAGCAGCAGCCAGACTAGATTCAGTGAAGTCAAACATGAAATGGCACTCCTAGCATCTTAAATGTCTTTATGCATGGAGGACATCTGAACAAAAAAATATATGGCCATCCCTGTGACAGCAGCAGGAAAACAAAGATAAATATATAAAGAAAATACTAAAGAAGAGGGCAATACAGGAGAGAAACAAAGAATGAACAAAAGAAGAACCACACAGACAGTAGGTGGAAGCATTCATAGAGCAACCCAGGTACACAACTCCACACAGCAATAATGAAGCTACTTTGATAACTGGAAAACAAAAAAAAAACATTTGGCATAATGCATCAACAAACAGAGAATAAGGAAAACAAGAGTTATGGGCAATTCTCTAAAAATCTAGAGAGAAAAATCAGGAAGACTGCAAGCATCATGTTATATTGACATTGTTAAAACATAAAAAAATATTTCAAACAAAAAAGGTGCCAGCAAAATAAAGCACAATTAAAAGGAAGTGATTGGCAACAGCCAACCATCATTAATTGGATAATTCAATGAAGGAAAATATCCAATAAGTAATGGAAGAGCTTAGAAACATTCATAGAAATGTTATTTGCTGTTGGTCTCACTACTGCTAATTCATAATCTTAATAAGAATTTTTAAGAGGCTGCAGTAGGACAACTGCTAACTGAAAGACAGAAGACAAGTACCATTAAAAGCCCAGACCTTAAAAAACAACATAAAGAAATAAAAAAAAAAAACTTACTTCAAAGTTTTAAGCACATATGCAAGTAAAACATAAAGCACAAAAGATACAATGAAGTACATAGCTGAAAGACTACAAAGCAAAGTACCAGTACTAAATGCTTGTATACACAAAATAAGAGCAATTTATTTTTAACACACCTACTGCACACTATTCAATCTAGAAAAAATGCTGACTGTGAAAAGAAAAACTTTGTTTAGTGTGAAAATTTTAAATAAAACCTTATTCTCCTAGCCTAATGTTGTAAATAAATAACTTATCAAAACAATAACAATTATATTCACATAAAACAATTTGCTCTCCACAAGAATTTTTAAATTTTATAGAAGAAATAAACAAGCATAAAAAGTAATTACCATTTCATTATATGTACCATCAAATTAAATTTGAAATTCAGGCATTAAATCACAAGGTTTAAGACTTCCATAGTATATGATCTTACTTCACAAAGTTAATGAAATTTCCATTTGTTAGCATTGTGATCAGAAATACTAATTTGAGTACACAAACTATAAAAAAAAAGTATTTTTCTTCCAAGTACGTTAAAAGAGGTTGGATACCTCAATTCCCAAGAGGTTTTATTAAAAATCAGGATGTCTATCAGTAACAGATACACCAAGATAAATTGGTGAGGGGTTGGGGGGGAGGGGAATGGAACCCCAACCACTTGTGTAGATTTTTAGAAAAAAAATAAAAATCATACAGTAAAATACAGATGCGATTCCACACAAATAGTTCCTTCAGTGAATAAGGAATATGTATCATTTTTACTGATCCTATTATTTTCAAGGTATCACCAAAAATCATTACATACGCTTCAGAAAAGTAAGCTGATATAACGGTATGAAACACCACAACCTTCGGAGAAACCCAATCTACACAAAGTTTTAATTTATTATAATGGACATGGAGTGTAAAGGCTTAAGTGGGCCTCACACAGGAGAAAAGACTCAAGACTCAGAGGCACCTCAGCCTGCAGAAGCCGCTGTTAGAACAGCAGCACGGTGACAAGCAAGGCTCCCTCATCTTTCCAAGTCAGACAGTTGCAAGACCATTTTGACAATCAGCAAGACTTTAAACCAATCACTCTTTCTACAGTAACACAGGTTGAACACTTGCTTCCCAAGATATGTACATCACCAGACTTTCAACTGTGATTTTCAACTTTTTCGTCCATGCAGTCTGGAATGCCAAATCCTGAATAAGGGGTGACTGGGAACACCACACACATTCGTTACGCATTGCTTCTAGCGCCAATTAATAGGTATGTGAGAAATCGTCCCAAGTCTGAGGCACTGTTTCAGAATCAGCCGGACAGCTGCAAGAATTTTGCAATTCTAGATTATTTTCTATTTAGCCTTGTCTAACAGCGCTGTAAGAGTAGAAATGCAGGGTGTCCTACAGGATATGCAGCAATTCAAACTTCCTGCTCAAGTTTATTCCCTTACATCACCAGAGATAGCCTAACCTGCACCGCCTTAGAGGCACAAGCAGAAGTGCTGAGTAGTCATTCCTTAGAATTGCAAAAATATACTGAAGAACATGAATACATCATCTTACAATAGTGACACTTCCGAAATAAAAGCATTCTGACACAAACGGATTTGATTAAAACAGGACCGGGATCACCCTGTTCCTCCAAGAAGCATGAGATTAAGAGAAGAAAGGCAAAGGAACAGACATAAAAGATAAAAAAATAACATTCTAACAAAAGCACAAGTGCATTTAAGCAGTTAATATTCTTCAAAGTACAATCGCAAACTTACGAACATTCTTGGAAAGAAAACGTGTGCGAAGCTCATCCTCCTACTCAAAACTCCAACCACAACGGGATACGGAATCAAGCATTTCAGACATCAATGGTACCTGTCAACTTTTAACGAGGCCATATTAGCCCTCACCTGAATAAACACAGTGCTATTTCCACTAGTGAAATAAAGAAAAAGTTCTTGAAATTTAGTATTTCTGATTATCACAAAATCCTTCCAAGTGAAGTTGCAGAAAGGACATCATACAGGTCATTTGATGCATGAAAGGATTTAATGGCATGCAAGCCAGCAGAGATGATTTTACCTCCTTCTCCTGCTGGCAATTAGTGGACTGACAAACTGGTGAGGTTCAAATCAAATTAGTCTTGTGCTCACTGTCCGAGAAAATAGGCAAAACAGCAGGACTGAAAAAAATTCAGTGACACTGATAATACACCTCCAAAAGAAATTCCTGCTCTAACTGCTATGGTCAAGTTCTGTATTCCATCCTGGAAAATCCCTGACTTTTCATAGCATCCCACTTGAAGAAAACTAGTTAAAATTTTGTGGGGCTTTTTAAGTGTTCGTAAAATGTCAGTGTTAGAATACAGCAAAAAATCTGGCTCACACTATTTTAACTGCAACACCGAGATCACATCCCATTCCACACAGAACACAAAGTCAATCAACACTGCAACTTCTTCAGAAATCCATCTCCACTCTCTGAGGATTTTATAGCTACTCCTGTTTCAGAGCAATAATAATCTTTAACAGGATCTTCCAAACTCTTGACAGCGTAGGAACTGACCTCTCGTCCAAAACAAACGGCAGTTATAAAAGGAGTTCCCCTAGCTGAACATACGTATCATCTATGCTTACTCGCAATAAAAAGAAACACCCATTTCATCTCATACCATGATTGTGTAAATCACAATCATGCCGTCATCATTTCAAGGTGTGATTCCACAGGAATTATGTAAACAAGGTTAGAGTGCTCTTTCTAAAACTTGTCAATACATTTACATCGCGAAATAACGCCTTGTTTTATTAATTCAGAAATCGGACTTTACAAGGAGGGGGCATAAGAACAAGCATCAGGCCCAAGGTTACAATGCCTTGCACTTCTCGCTCACATAAGCGCAAGTGCCAACTGCAATTGATTTTGCTGTCATTCTAGCCTTGGTATTCTCAACCAACCAAAGGGGAAAATTGCTAGTGGACTTCTAAATATGCATTCTTTCAGTGCTGCAAAAAACTTAGATATAATACCAACGACTTCTCTTTTCTAATAACAGCAATTCTCCCAATGTTAGTTCAAAGCAAACATGCTTTGTCATCTTTGTAAGGGTGGGGAGAAGAAAACAAACATACTTAAAAGAGAGATAATTCCCTAGAGTGCAACCAGACTGAGGAAACCATCATCTGGAGCTACTTCAGCTATCTAACCAGACAACCTATTACCATTTTTGTTGAAGTAAGGAACTTCATGCTTTTCTTTTTCCACGCTGTTTTAGGGAATGGTCCAGAGCGATATTTTAGAGTTGGTGCAGAACTCTGCATTCAGTCTCAGCAGTCTAGGCCCAGCTGTACACTCTAAGAACAGTCCTGAGTGTTTAGACATTATCTTTTACTAGTAGCCAGCAAAATACTTAAAAACAAGTGGGGGGCACACTGCAACACTTCGGAATATATGATAACTGTTCTTTGTAAAAGGTTAGTTTTCTTAATTTTAGCCTTTCTCACATACTTTTAACTGACATTTTATAAAATATGGAGTTATTAAAAGAGCTGTAATAGGAACAATTAGGGACACAACACAGACCAGCAGTAGGGGAAACCTCACTGATGGAAAATACTGAAGGAGAAAGAAGTTTTTTTCCTCTCAAGGGCTTGCAACTAATGCTCCAGCTAGATCTCATCTAGCAAAACACTGGCACTAAAGAAAGCCCCAGCACACAAGTTTCACAAAAGGACAGGAAACTAATTTATTTCAGCACCCTGGTAAATGTCTAGACATTTAAAAACGGTGCTTCCAGCAGAACATAATTCAGACACATAAAGCACCACAGCAACCTGCCACTGCCATGTATCAGGGAACAGAAAAAGTTAATGCTACAGTACATCAAGCAGTTAACTGCGTCCTGCATCTTTCAGAGCTGCACTACTATACTTTACAATGTGCTACTGTTGCAGGAAGGCTAATTCACTATTATTCTAGAGCAAGTTAAAACAAGCTGCTGAGTCAACCTTTATTCTTAAAGATAAGGCTAATTCGCTCAGTTTTGTTCAGAAACAGTTCTCCGTGGCTAGTAGTTATCAAAATTTAACCAATAAAAAAATGTTGCTAAATCTCTCTTATAAACAAAACATAGATTGTGTAATGGAAAGGAAATACTGCATGTAGTTAGTGAACTACCTTGACAGGCTGCAATACCAACACATCAGAGCTCATTAAGTATGGCTCAGTTATAGTTGTGGATAAGAAAAAAAAGTTTTCCTACTTTGTCAAATTTCAAAAATCTTTTCAACTGTCACTAGTACTGCAACAAGTTACTCTTGCTGAGAACTAAATTGTCAAAAATTTAGCTGCTGATAAATTCTGAAGGAAGTTCTCCCTAAGCATCTCAAAGCACTTTAATGAGTAGCTGGAGAAAAAAAAAAGGAATCTACTTCTCAGTTGAGATAAAATGCCTTCTTCAAAGGTAACACAGGCTGCAAATGCAGGCAGCACAAGCTATCAGTTTGAAAGACACCTAAAACTTCTCGTAAATTAAGTCAAAATCCTACTGAATATTTGTTCCATCTGAATTTAAGACACTACTGACCACTAAGAGCCAGAGCTGCAAAACACCAACTGCTTCCCCGTACTCAGTGCAGTGCAGTTGCCACCACCTAAGAGGCGAGAGCACGAGGAAGCCAGTTTTCCAAAAAGAGAAGAGAAAGACCATTGCAACTTGTGTCCATCATGGCCTTGCCAGATGAGAAAATGCTGAGACAGTAAGTCACACGGGCACAGGCCACACTGGCCTGAAAAGCAGAGGAGACATCTGATGAACAAGAAAAGGGGAACAAGTGAAAAGGCACAGAATGGCCAACACAACAGCCTAGGGAAATGATCATCACAGCAGGACTCCGAACACATGCCGACTGAATGTATTCAATTCTACTGCAGAAATAAGTTTCACGGTGAAAAATTTGGAAATGGCATTTAACAGTTAGGTAAATAAATGTATGTGCTTGGCATCCAACAGCATGGGGTTTGAATGCAACTAAAATAAGACAAGCAGAAAGGGCCAAATAAAAAACACACAGAGTATTTTTTCCTGACAGGAAGTGTGATCTTCCCCTGAAATCACTGATTACAGAGACTTAATCCTAGCAGCATTCACACAAAACTGAAATGAATCTGCTGGGGTTGGCATATATGGATACAGTCCAAGGATGTAGGAAACTGACCTTGAGAAACTTAACATTATGTTTTAACTGCATGATTACAATACTTGTAAAACCTGATCTGCCTTTCCTTCATGCTTAAACACATTCAGGAAAAAATATTTTCTACATTCTTAAATTATAAAACTAGCAGTTATAGTGGAGGAGATGGATCTAAATTTTTAATGGCTAAAAAAAAAAAATTACAGTGATCTTGGCCACTCTAGACAACAGCAAACTTGCCAAGTCCACAAATATCAAGCACCAAAAACTAGTGCAGTTTTTGCTTCTAATGTCAGTTCACCATACAGTCAATCCCAATTTTCATATCCAAAGAAATCACGTATCAGTAGACTTGAAACAATCTGCATATTCCCCCAAAGTGTGGTAAGGACTCATGGGTGCAACTGTGTGCAGTTTCCCCAGGGGGTTGAAGCTACAAAGTCACCACTGGAACTCCCAGAAAAGCGCACTGGGAAAGGACTCCTTCAGCTCACCTTAGGTGGGTAGGTACTCCTGACAGCCTAGAGCTCTCTGACTGCCTGTGAATTCCCCACAACTGCTTTTCAGGCAGGCAAAGCCTGCAATTTTGCTAGACTCCCTTAAAATTTAAATTCCTCTCCTTGGCAGAGACCAAGGCTGGAATATCTTACCTTGAAGCATCTTGTCTACAAATAACTTATGTACAAGAACAAGAAGTAGGGGACATCAGAACCCTCTCCTCCTAACACCAAGGATAAGTCATCACACATAAAATCACTAAGTTTTACCTCAAAAAGCCAATGGATTAAGTGTCATCCACACTGCTATTCACACAATTTCAGCACTGTTGGAAAAAAAAAAATTCAGTTCCAAGATAAAGTGTCTTGGATGGGCACACACAGCCACCATCAAAAGGAACAAACAGTCCAGCAGGAGGCACCGACCCAGAACGTTCTATGCTACCCTTAAAATAATCTAAATTACTATGGTTAATGCTTACGCATCACACTCACCAACTCTCTTCAATGCAGCTTAATTATCCTGACCACAGACCAAATACTCTCAAGGCAAAAATGGGTCATATATTTTTACAGGTTTAACTCATTCTGCAAATTTTACCCTCCTGGGGAAATCTAAGAGCTCATGGCTCTACAGAACGGCTTTCTTAATGCCCTAAAACTTTGAACTGATGCAAATGGAAACGTGAAAGATACTGTTTAAAATCATTAAGGAAAGCAAAGCTGAAATGTTCAGGTGTTGGAAAGCAAGCCTTTACCCTGCAAGGCTTAAGACAACTCACTTTTGGATGAATAACCTCCACTGTAGAATAAAATGACAAATTATAAAACATGGGTAACGCAGTCATTGTGTTGGAGAAATATCTGCACTCAGGACACCTTGCTGACATATTAAAAATAGAAAATCAATTGCTCCTTGTAGACAAAACAGAATACGGGGTAAAGTCTAATTTCCAGCAACTGGAAAGCTCTGCTAGATAGCACTGCCAGATTCCCCCATTTAGAATGCCTTTGGACACAGCAGACATTTATAGCCCACGCTGATCCTCAAATACCTGCCTGCCTCACAGCCGAGCTGCTTCGGGACAGAAACCCTCCACCAGGCAGAGGTGAACCGGAGCAGCCAACTTCTAAGGATTACCTACTGACACAAACTCCCGCAACCACAGCCGAACCTCTCGGCTTAAGCCCTCCAAGAAGAAAGCAAACACGGAGCCTTTACGAAGCCACCGCGGAGGAGGAGGCCAGAGCGGCTGAAGCCGGAGCGGGCGCACGGGGCCCAGGCGGGGGCATCTCCCCGGCGCGGCCCAGGGCAGAGGCAGGTTTCTCCTCACCAGGTGCGCTCCGCTCCTCCAGACACGGGCCCGCCGCGGGGGCGCGGCCCCACGGCCCCTCGCCGGGCAGCACAGCCTGGCCGCCTGCGGACCGCGGCGGAACAGGGACCGGGCCCAGCTGCCGCACGGAGCGGACACGGCGGACCGGGCTCCCGCTCCCGTCCCGCCCTACCGGGAGGGGAGAAAGGCTGATAAGAGGGGCCCGGCGCTGCTTTGGGCGAGCCGGCCAGCGCCTCTGCCCTCCGCGGCCAAAGGGGAGACTGGCAGCCGCCGAGACAACTCGGAGGCCCCGGCGGAGGGCTGAGGCGCGGCACTAAGTGCTGCCCGCTCGGGCGTACAGCGAGCCGCTCCCCACGCTCCCGCACCCCGCCGGCAGCGCTCTTACCTCTGTTAACATTATTACCCCGCTGCGCTGCGGCGGCGCCTCGGCGGCTCTAGCCCCGCAGCATGGTGAAGCCTGGCGGCCGCGCGGAAAGCTACCCCGCACTCCGCGGGGAGGGGAGG
>VZRR01013696.1:122226-169261 GCA_013398015.1 Oreocharis arfaki | reverse complement strand
GCACCGGCACCGGCACCGGCACCGGCACCGGCACTCCTTGGCGGGGTCCGGCCGCAGGGCACCGAGCTCGTAACTGCGGGTTGGAGTTTTTGCCCTGTTTCCTTTGCTGTGACCTGTCTCAGAGCTCTTCGGTGTCAGGCAACTGTGCTGTGGACGCTAATCGAGATATTTTGTCAAATTTCTGGCCAAGCAGCATGTCTTTCATCCACCAGTGACGTAGGCAGCGCTCCGCGTCTTTCCCTGTCTTAGATGCTAAGGAAGAGCGCATGTCCCATCTGGAGCCCAAGTCCTTTGAGGAGCGGCTGAGGGAGCTGGGGTTGTTTAGCCTGGAGAAAAGGAGGCTCAGGGGTGACCTTACTGCTCTCTACAACTCCCTGACAGGAGGATGTAGCCAGGTGAGGTCAGTCTCTTCTCCCAGGCAGCCAGCAGCAGGGCAGGAGGACACAGTCTTAAGCTGCACCGGGGGAGATTTAGGTTGGGTATTAGGAAGGATTTCTTCACTGAAAGTGTGTTTAGACATTGGAATGGGCTGCACAGGGAGGTAGTGGAGTCACTGTCTCTGGAGGTGTTTAAGGAAATACTGGATGTGGCACTTAATGTCATGGTCTAGTGGACATGGTGGTGATTGGTCATTGGTTGGACTCGACGATCTCAGAGGTCTTTTCCAAACCCCTTGATTCTGTGAAAGAAACATCTATAAGCCTGTTACCTTATTACAGTATTGTTAAGTAATGGCATAAAGTATGGAACAGAAACACATCTCCTCAGAAACAGAGCCATGTCTGCCCCAGCCCCGAGAGCCCTGGGGTGATGTACCCCCACTCAGTAATTGAATATACGGAACGATTCCTGTCTGAAACTTGCTCTTTCTTTAGGCACTGTTCTGTGGGCTTTTGTTTGTGTGCTTTCCTTTTCACTAGGCTTTAAAGTTACAGAGTTAACCTTAGGTGCATTAGGAGAGTAGAAACAGGATGAGATTTTGTTCTGCCTTGCCAGTAACACAACATGCACACCAAAGAAATACTAATGGTTTGCAGGAAAGGTGGAGGGGAAACAACACTCCTGTTTTAATGTGAAGAAAACCAACCTTCTTCAATTAGTGTTTTTTCTCCCTGAGTAAAAGCAAAATATGGTTTTTTTGCTGAAATGTGAAGCTCATTAAGCAGTTCTTAAGGCTGATGGGTTTTGTAGAAGTTCTGTAATTTTCCCAGGGATTGTTAAATACTTACCATTTCAAGGTTGACCACTTCTTAGTGTTATTTGTGAGTATTACAGTTTCAGTTTTACTCATACAACTGTTTTTCCCCTGTCAGAGACCCAGCTGTTAGTCATGTGAAGCAAAAAGTGCAGACACTTGATACTCATAATCGTTAATTTGCCTTTTCTAAATAATGAAAAAATATTTTTTAAAGTGTCTAATACACTTTTTACTTCTGAGTCTATAATTCTGATTGTTTCATGTTAGCAGTACTCTTTCCCCCAAGCCGATCCCTCAGGGGAAATCCAAATCTCACAGCACACACAACTCTACTTAAAACAATATTACTTGGCAATAACAGAGCCACGCATTGGTCTTGCACATGGTATATCACCACCTTGATAAAATAAAAATCGTTGAAAACCATTGAGCAATAGGAATTGTGAAATACCAATTTAATTGTATTGCTTTGGTCGCCTAAAATTTTGCAGGTGCTTATGTGGCAGACGTATATGTACACAGCTGGGATCCAAATTTGTGGCTTTCACTGTGCTTCAAGTCAAGCAAATAATGCCCTGTGCTCAGATCTGTGTTACAGGAAATCCTGAAGGCACCCATAAAATAGCAGAGTGATCAGTAAATGATCAGTAGTTTGTAATTATGAAAAAATTTCAACACATACTTAGGTAGATAAGAAATAGAATCAAAATACTTAACCACCTACTGCTTGACATGTCATTGAGTCAATAAATACGGCCTCTGGACAAGGCACAGTATCATGAACTGATAAGATAAATTACCTAGTTCATACAATGTAGGGGGTAAGAAGTAAAAATCTTATTACATTTATGACTATATATAAATAATAGTAATTGAACCAAGGTAATAGTCTAGAAAAACAAACTTTCTAGGCGCTGTATCTCTTTACCTGGTATGTTTAGATACAGCAGTTAAGGTTTTCAAAAGAAACAATCCCCTTTGAAAACTTACTGCAAAGGTGTATATATCCTAAGTGTGCTAGATGAAAAAGAAGAGCAAATCTTATGCAATTCTCCCATCAAGATGACATCACAATTAATACTTTTTACTTGAATTTGCCCCTACTTCTGCTTGGGATTTGGCAGCCCAACAGCATAATAGTCTCGGAAGCACCTTCTGTTCTTCTAGTGCTGGAATAAACCTACCAGTACTTCTGCTGAAAACTGTTCTCTGATTTTACAGCAGTCAGCACAGCCTTAATAGTGTTTGAAATTTTTACTAACCCTAGAATCCGTTGTTCTAATTTTTGATCAATATCACCTCAGCTTCAAAAGGGAAAGGCAGTGTAATTGCAACAGCAAGGAGTGAGGCTGTGAGGAAGGACTGAACCATATAAAGATAGACTCAAGGCAGAAGAGGCAGCATCATGAAGGAGAGGTGAGAAGGGGCAGTAGCTTGGGAAGAGGATGATATCAGGGAATTCTTGGAAAACTGTTGGGAGAAAGAGAAAAGAAATCTGCAGTTGTGTTGCCAGTTCCCATTCTTAGAAAAAACTGAAAAAATGTACAAATGCCTTTTTTTTTTTTTTTTTTCCTTCCTGGGAGGGAGGGTGTTTCTAAATTAGTATGAACAGGTCTGAAAATGAGGCTTCAATAGAGACTGAAGGAATTATCAACAGTAGGCCAGAAGCACTAGAACAGTTGTTTCCCTGAGCCCATCTTCAAGTGACAATAACTCCACTAGACTTGATGAGTCATCCGTAAGAGAGTTTTATCCATTTTATCCTTTTGCATTCCTTACACACAGCTCGGGACAGGCGCTGCAACAAGGCAGCATATTAACAGCAGCAGGGCAGCCACATTAGCACCACGCTCATCCGGCAGAGCAGCACACGCCTTATTTTTCATGTCACTTCCACAAGCCCACAAGCACGGTGTGAAGTACTGTGATAGGGCAAGTATTTATATCTGTAGTCAAATGCAAACCTGGCAGAAAGTGTTTGCACCCAGTCCTTAAAATACTCACAGAATTTTTTTCTCTTAGGCCTAGACAAATGCTTAGTTCATTTATAAGGAGTACCTGAAAGCTGATGGCTGCAAATACCTTCATAGTTATAAAACAACTTCTACCTGTTGCCAAATGTCTTGGTGTTCTTTGCACTCTACAGTTTTCACTATAAGCTAAAGGAGTTGTCTGATGGTCTAGATCCACATTTTGAAATCCCACTGGGAACACTGAAAGCCACGGGGCTGTGTGCTGAAATGATGGATGAATTCAGCACTAAAATCTGAAATACAGCAGGAGGAGATAGGGATAGCACCATCAGGCTCTACATCCAGAAGTTTATAAAGATTTTGTAACGTAAAGCATAGGAAATGCATTAAATTAAGAGACAAAAATATAGTCACGAGGGGGAGGACACAACAGACACAGAAGCAGGGGCATAAGCAAGATTTAGCAATAAAAGAGCAACTGTGCCAACTTGCAGTGAAGCACAAAGGAGTGCAAATTATTTTCCAGCCCTGAAAGGAGGGCAGTTCCACAACCTAAATAACTGTTAGCTCACCAGCTTATGAAAAATGAAATTGGTGACCTAATTGCCGTCATGATAACCTCTGAAAGAGCAGTAACCTGCATTTGGAGGGCAAAAGGATATGTCCTCATGGCCTATACAAGAAAACAAGTGAAAACTAAGGAAAGGGGAAACTACAGGCAGGGTTGGGGGAGGGACAGACTGAAAGAATAACAGACCTATTTTGCTTTACAAAGCAGTTTCATGGAAGTGGCTACAAGACCATTTCAAACATCAGCAAGCCTCAACTTCTGTACCTTTCTCTAGAATCTAGAAAGATCTTTTACAGAATTAGTTCTGAATATTGTGAATTAGTTCTGAATATTGTAAATTAGTTCTGATTGTCCGTAACAACTGAAGCAAACAAAGTTTGGCTTCTGTTCTCTTGTTTAAGTTGCTCGTAGCTCAGGCTGGCAGTATGGTTAGAGTTTGCATAGGGTTGTTTAGTTTGGGATTCACTCTTTTTGTTCAGTGAGAAGGTGAGGTGGAAGAGATCTGAAGAATTCGTAGTCATTAAATATTTCAAGTGTTAAGTCTTACCTGTTTAAAAGCAATTCTCTCTGGTTGGATTGCATTCCATTCCATTTCAAGTAAGGTCATGTGACCTTGGAAGTCTACATAGCAACGTGATTGAAAGGGGAACTCAAAGTACCTTTTATGTGTGAAATTTGAATATTCCGTTATTTCAGGATGTTGCCAATTCTAAGCTTTTTGGTCTGAGTAGCCTGATCAGAAGTTTTATTTCTACAAATATTAGATTTGTAGAAATCTAGATTTGTAGATAAATAAAAATATTTATTTCTATACTACAAACTGTATAATTTGCAATTAAAGATCTCATTCACTTTATGCTTTTTCATTATTCACTGAGATGCAGCACAGACAGAAGATGCAAGAGTGTATGTGAAAGGGCCACTCAAGGCAATATGATGTGGATGTTGGGCATTAGATAAATAATTACTGAAGAAGCACCAGCTTTAATTCCTGCTTCATCCTTTGCAATAAGGATGCAATATCTCCCCAATATTCATGTTCTCAAAACTGTTTACTGGAGGCTGAAATATCTTATAAAGTTTTTGCCAGCTTACATGTCTTCACTGTAGTGAACATTTTGCTATTCAAACAGCTGTCTGCAGCTAGACAGACACTGTTTGCCTTAGCAACTTAATCCTTGTTGTCTAAGTAAGTATTATAATAAAGATAAGCTATATTTTTAATACAAAGAGAACTTTCAAAATTATGGTGTCTTTTTCAAAAGTCTATCATGACACAACTAGAGTCATATCAGAATTTTAGCATAGATGTTAGTCATCAGCTGCTTAGCTTCTGGCTGGTGACTTTCTGTGAAAACACTGCACATAGACAGAAGGCTTCCTATGCTATTTGTACACTGCTGATACAAAGGCAAGCAAGGTCGAATGCAACAAACTGTTTAGAAAAGTCACCTTAATTCTTAAAATTCCTTTGAGAGCAACCAGTGCAATTCTTTATCTGAATGATGCAGTAATTTGTAGATAAAACTGTTAAATGGAATTTTCATTCTATGTTATGGTAAATTATCCCACTCCTTTCAAGTGGGTCAAGAGTCATGAAAGCATATCTGTAATTTAAAGATATTTCTATTGCTCTTCAGACTATTTGCTGTTACCCAAGCTTGGCCTGGTATCAGCAGCTACCCACTGTAAAAGGGTTTGGATAATTTCTCTTCTAAGATCTGAACCTCTGAGTGTATCTGGCAGGTAGATCAGTCTATGTGACAGGCCCATCGGTCTAAAAAATACCTACTTTTGGTATCCTCTTGAGCACACATATGGGCATTTTTAGAATATACTGCAAAAAATTTCTTTACATGGGTTTTAGTTTTGTTTGGTGATGGTGTCACAGTGGACTCAGTTTACTTTTCTGGTAAGAAGAATTTGTTTCCATCATTTTGTCATAGTTATCCTTCCAGACATTAGGTCTCCCTCCTCCCAAGCAGGAGTTTGGGCCTGACTTTTCAGGTTACAAACTGCTACAGTAGTGATTACAGTGATACTGACACTGTGATTGTTACAACAATACAGAATTTTGCCAGTGACTTAAGAACAAAATTAAGGTATTCAATGGCACAGAGAACACAAAATAACTTATATCTAAAACATTTTGGGAGGAAATACCCACTTAATAAGACTAACAGCTAGTAAAAAAAAATAGACAATTAGGGAGCAAAGTTATTCACTATGCATTAAAAAATTTAGCATCATTTACCATATTTGTATTCAGCAGAATTGGTGTCTATTCTGTCGTCTTTATATAAATCCAGATGAAGATATCATCCTGAGAAGTCTGAGAAGTCTGACTGCAGTTAACACATGGTACAAAATGTTCTTGGTTAGGAAGTGTATTTAAAAAAAAAAATCTGAGCAGAGGGGTATTAGAAGTGATTCTAAAACTTTTTTTTTTTCTTTAAGCAATGTTTTCCACTGAGTCCTAAAGGCCTAATCCATAATCAACAAAATTTCTAAGACAGTTAATCTGCTTATAGGGGATGGATGCAGGGGAGAAAATGAGAAGAATTGAATAGCTATGAGTAAAATAAATATTCTGTCTGCAGTATCGGCAACCTCAGGTGTTCAGAGCCATTAGCCAGGCTCTAAGAATCATGACATTGGAACTGAAAGTTGTTTACATTTTCTGTGTCTCCTGAACCTCTAAGAAATTGTCAAGTCATATTTTCAGGCTTTGCTTTGCAATCATAAACACTACAAAATCTTTTAAAAGCTTGTCTCCTCTGGCAATAGATGACTTGGCTCCAAAAACTATAAGAAAGAAGCTAAATATTGTAAGTTACAGTGAATTTTTAGGACTTGGCAAAAACTGCAAGAATACTAGAGAGCTTATTATACTTTTCTTCCATCGTGCATCACCGATGTTTGCATCTTCTCTATGTGTGAAGTACTTTATTAGTACTGTATATGCTCTCAGAGTTGAAGCTTTAGACTTTTGAGGCCAGCTTGGAAATTGGCTGCATTCTTCTGCTCGTTTGTTTCGCTACCCACTCACAGCAGCTTGTTCATAATGAACACTGATGCAACTACAAAATATAGAGATTTCATTTAATCCCTGGAAACAGCCACGGTAAGTTCAAACACCTGAAACAAAATGCTGCTTGTAGTGCAGTAGGAAGAGGCAACATAGAAGAGTACAACAATCTTTGCTTATTTGAATGACATTTCCTCTGGTTGTCTGGGAGTCTCACAGTACCCTTCCCTATGCCCTTTACAACAGAATTCAGTTGCTCCTGAAGGAGCATTAAAAACTGGTCTTATGTCAATGCCAAATTGTTTTTCATGTATTGCAAGGACTACCAAGTCCCTCCTTCACCAGAAAAACCTGTTCCTCAGGCACTCCTCTTCCTCATAGTTGGGCGCACAGTCAGAGAGGCCATTATGAAGAATTTAATTTGGGTGGATTTTATATACAAGATGTGCCCCTCACTAAAGATTTGATACTTCTAACTGTTTCCATGGTTTGTTGGCTTTATTTTTGACATTCTATTTTTTGCCTTAAGTTTTTCACAAGTTTGGTTTTCTGGTTTTGTTTTGGGTTTTTTTCCTAATGTTACAGTTTGAAAAAAAAAACAACAAAACACTCTGATTTTGTGTGTTCTTTCTTTACTTTACTAGGAGGACTAAATGCCACTTGTCCTTTCTCATAATTTACATCCACGTCCCAGAAAGACAGACACATTTCTCCCCAGTTCATTGTGGAAGAATTGGAACCGTGTATGCCGCTACTGCTGACATAAGGACATCAGCAATACAACTAAGGTCATGAAGGATCAGTAAAGGCATTATCTTAGATAGGATTTTGCAGGGTGACTCACACACCTGAGTATTAATCCTTGCAGCAAAGGCATATCCTAAAGGAGGACGGAAAAATTTTCCATAATAAATCCCATAATTTCCTGATAATTCCTCTTCTGTCTTAAAATAGTTCCTCTGGAAATGCCAACTTGAAAAGGATGTGTGAGCCTAAAATGCATGTTTAGTCTTTCCCTTTCTCCTTGATGTCTGTGGGTTTAACAAAGGATATCACTTTTTCTTCATGCTGAGAATACAGCACTTCAGTACTTCGGGCTTATTTATGTCCCATATTACAAGCAGTACAGCTGCTGCAGTCAAAATACAGTCTCAAACCAAAAGTACAATCACAGAGATTTTATTTGAAAACACTGAATATAAACAGTACTTGACCCAGACTACTCTGGAGCCAAAACTGAGATTGCAATGAAAAAAACTAAGCTAAAATTTCTTTAACAACTATGCACAGGAGTCTGCAATGCAGTTTTGAGATGAAATTTAGATCTGCTTAGTCATCATATTCTTAAGAGATTTTGGATTTACACAGATAACTGCCAGAAAAAGCCTGATTTACTCCAAACTAATCAGTGCTTTGGAGGTGAAAAGAGAAAAGATGTGTTCCTTCCAAGTCTAATATATGGCTGATTTTAACATTGTTATTTTTAATTTTTATCCACCTATTAAATTAAAAACTTGCCAGTTAGGAAGAATATTGGGTACATCAAGTTCTTCCTCAATACATGATGCTATGAAAAACTTAGGTAATGCCTTCAGTTGTTGCCAGAGTTAAAAACCAAAAATCACCTAGTTCTCTAATTTAAGTCACAAATTATCTGACAGAAGTGACAAAGAACAAGGCTGGAACAAATATTTTCCAGTTACAAAACATGAATCAGCTGCACTAGATCTTTTCTTGCTCCTTTCTGGAGCAGTCCGATGAATACACACTTAGAAAATATATCAGGGGAAAGGAACAAAATTAGGTTAGAATAATATACTTGTTAAGCAAATTTAAGATTTTTTAAAAATAAAAATAGAACTAAGATCCCATTTACATCCAGCTGTGGAAAATAAACATCTTCCTTGCAAAGTCTAGTGTTCATCCATCTGTACTTTCTCTGCTCGCTCAGTGCCATTTTTATTTTTTCTTTTCTTTTTCACCCTGCAATATCTGGATGTAATACATTTTACTTCTATTCCTCCATTTTTATAGGAGGAATGTGCTTTCTTTCAGTTCCTAGGTCCCTGGTGTGGCAACAACTCCATATTCCTTTCAGAAATACCTCTCTTTCTCACAGCTCAGCATGAGTATGTCTTTTGCTTGGCACTTGGGGAAAGTACCATCCTAGGGGAGCGAGCAAGCTGCCAGGATTCATCTATCTTCTGCCCCTCCCTCAAACAAAAGAGCTTCTACCTCTGAGAGGAGATGTGCTCTGGGATAAGGCTGATGGTAGCTATCAAAAGCATTTCAGGATATGATAGTCTCACTAATGGGGAAAGGATATGTTTGCCCTGTAACTTTAAACTGTATAGCTTTTCAGTAAATATGAGACAGCTTTAAATGGACAAATCAAATAGAGTTTGCAAATCAAATAGAGAACTGCAGGTTCTGGGGTTGGTTTTGTCGCTTGACCTAAAGCTGCTGTCTGTGAAAGCATGTGCTTGAGCCATGTGGTGATGAAGGATTCTGCTGTAGGCAAGCAAGTTTTTGTCCTTCTTTGTGGATCAGAAATGCTTTCTTATGTGAACCCTAAAGTCTTAGAAAACCAGGGAAGTAGAGAAAATGCATTTCTGGTTTGTGATACAGGTACCCCTTGAGTCAAACTCCTCTATCTTGGTTACTCCTGATGCTTTAAGCCCTCAAAAACTTTTGCATCTGTTAACTTTACTACTGGAATAACTTTTATCATCATTCAATGCACAGAACTAACACAAATATGTTAAAGTGTCTGATTGTGACCAAAGCACATTTGGACATCTTCTGCCACCTGCCTACTGACTGGGTAGCTCTATTCCAAACAGTGCTCCACAAGCAGATTAATATTTAAAAAGATGTAATCAGTCTTCTCCAAAATCTGGAGATTTCCAGTACGCAGAAGACCTCTTTAGCAGTCTTTATCCAAAAATAACTATAAAGACACAGAGCTCTGTTCCACAAGGACATTTATTTCTGGGATGATAAGGAAAAATATCTTCCTTACCATAGGTGAGAGATGTGAATAGAATTGCATTTGTTCGTTAGGGTGCACATAGATGGGACTAGGCAAGTTACAGAAGAATTGGCAAAGCCTTTGTAAACTCCTTCTTCAACTTTTACATTATATCTAGAGAAAGTTCAATTGTGGAATGAATTGGAATGATTCTAGAATGAATTGGAGTCCTGCAGTCAAGCTAGAGAAAGCAAAATTACATTTATTTCCATGGAACATTTTCTTTTTTTTTTTTCTTTGGAGTTAACACACTCATCATGTATGTAAAGTACACAGCTGCTGATTAAAAGATTGCAAAAAGGATGCAGAAAAAATCTTTTTAAACATACAGAATGAAATAGTTTGAGTGGCATTTTGTGATTTGTTTTCCAATTAGGAATGACATTTAATTTTAAGCCTTGAGCTGTTTTTAAGATAACATTTTGTTGGTTCAGGTGCATATGCCTAATAGTGTGTTTGCTGATTGTAACTCTCAGGAGTTTAGGCACGGATACATGGTCCCTTATATCTTTTTCCCATAGTCTCAGTTTTAATGTGTAGGACTATACTTACTGTTGTGAGTGACACAACCCCAGATTTAATTTTGCTTCCAGTTTTTATGTATTATGTATATTTCTAGATTATTAGGGAAGCTGTATGTTTTAGATCTTCACTGACTTCACCAGTATTGGTGGTAGACCTTTCTCTTCAAGAAGAACAAGGTAAAACACAGCTTGTTATGCAGATCACAAATTGTCATAAGGTCAGTTTTGAGATGTGTAGGCATTAACATTGATTTGACAGTTTTCACATTAAAATTCTATGGTCAAACTAATAAAATGTACTTCCTTCATAATAAATATTTTTAAGTTGTTTATCTAAAAATTGCAACATTTACAAGGAAAATTCAGTTTTTTAAAGTACCCCAACTGTATGAGATGCTTCATAGAAATAAGCAAAACTACATCTATACTGATTACTTGCAAGTAGGGGGCTGCAGTGATGGCTCACACTCATGTTAACCTGACAGAAATTAAATCTGTCTCCTCATTTGCCCAGCTGCTCACTCCCATCATCTTTGTTAATGCTGGTACAAGCAGGGAGGCTTTCGAGCGGGCACAGTCAGGCAAGCTAAAGAGCACATGCACCCATTTTTGCACATAATCAGCAGGATTTAATCACATTAAACAGACTGTATAATCATGACCTGATTCTGAAAACCTGTGAGTTTGAGTTTTGCATCTTAAATAACTGCACATTTTAATCATGTTATAGCTTATATGATGCTAAGCACAAAGCAGGAGACCTATGCTAAAGAAATCTATTTCCACTTCAATAGGATGCAGTTGACGGCAGTACTGAAGGAAAACCGTGATGAGGGAATTAGTAGGTTGGATATGTGCTTTTATATAATATCAAAAATAAGCATGCCACAAAATAAAAAGAGGAAGGACAGGGAACCAGATTATTTCCCGTTTTGCTTTTAAAAAATTGTTTTCTTTGAAATGCTTGCCTATCTTTAAAAAATGCTTTAAGCCAACTGCCTGGATTAAATCAAAACAGTAATTATGATTTTATGAGTTATTCTGTATCTTTTAGGACTGAGGCTTTGATCTCTGACATGCTATATTATGTTAGTGTTTATTAAAGACCACCATGCTGTTAACTTGACAAATAGGGAATCTTTCATTATGCCGGGACTTACATATAGTTACAGTATCTTGCTGGGACTATAAAAATAATCATTTTTCCTATATAAGCTTAATTCTATTGTTCAATTTTGGTTTTTATGAGCAACAGGGAAATTTTCCAAACCAAATAAAGCATCAGCCATTTTTTATGTATTTGCTGTTGTATAACATGCAGATTACTGCTGAAGGGTGTGTTTTAAATTGTATTTTCAAATTGGTTTTTATAAGATAACAAAAATGCCTGTGTGGGCTCAAATGTGTGTGTGTGTTGCATGCATGCACACATGCATGCTTATCTCTCTGTTTTCCATTAATGCCTTTGAGCCCTTTGGCTAATTCCAACCAAATTAACTTAGGACCATAGTTCTAAAAATAAATATGTTCCTACAAGGCTTGGAAAATGGCCAAGTAAAATAAGGAAATCTTACCAGTGTTCTGATTAAAGAAAAAGTTGTCGTGTAACTGCATACATTATTAGGCACTAGAGAAGCTACCTTGAGGACACCCTGTTTAATTTAGTATCTTAATTATTTAAGATATGGAAAAGAGGGACTTCTTGGATAATGCCTAAACTGGATGGTGCATGTTAAGGTATATTCAAGATGCACAGCTGTCTGGTTTTATGTCTTCTTTCTTTACCAGCCTTGAGAGTGTTTCCAAGTCCTCCATTCATGTGCAGCCTTTGACATTACAGCTGCCAAGTCCCTGGAATATCCAGCTCCATGAAATTACTTGAGTTTTAAAGAGTACCTGTTGCCTCCATCCAGCCTGTGTAGATGTTTGTTGCCTGCAGATAGCGGCACCAAATAGCAGAGTGTCCTTCGGGAGCGTGCATCCATGCTGTGCCCCTGTTTTCCACCCTCTGGGATGCTCTGTAGTTCGTGGCAGTCAGATAATTAACTGAAACATCTAAAGATAAATTTGCAGAAGCTTCTCAGCTCATTTTCACCTGTGAAGTCGTAGGCCAGTCTCCATGGACTAGCAGACACTTGGTGCTGCCAGCCACCTTCAAAGGTCTCCAGAGCATTAGATCTCATAGCTTAAAGGAACTGAAAGTGCAATAAACTCTGCAGGGTTTGCCCCCTTTGATACTTTACAACTGTTTTGTTGCTGGATTTTTTCCCCATTTGTCTGATACTTCCAATCCAAGTACTATATGGCAGAATAAAAGTTTCTCATTAGTCTCACATTTGTCTAGGGTACTTTTGTCAGACTTACGAGACTATATCATCTTGATTTTCTTGAAACCCCCACACACATACAAAAAGTTTCTTAGTTTTGTGGTTGAAGAGAAAGATGAAGGAAATGATGTAGTAACATAAAAGCAAATCAAAAAAGAAGGAAAAAAGCCCACAACTTCACACTTACAAAAATAATTTAAGATTTTTTGTGATTTTGATTAATGGATTCATATGTCCTTATATTGTCCTTGTATATTAATAGCACATTAACTAGACAAAGATGTTAAGGAGGACATTCAGAACACCCATAGCAACAGCAGGACTACAGTCACATACTACTTTTAGATTTTTTTTTGTTTGCATAGAAAAGGCGCTCTCCATTTGGCATAAGATAGAGCAACTATAAAAATGTGTTCTAAGTTGTAATTTGGTCTTTTCTGGTTATTCTGTATGCAAATATATTCAAAATGCTTGATGAAGTACTAAAGCTTTCTTCTATGTGCAACTGCATTTAATAGAGAAATTAGGAGTAGAAGAGATTGATTTATTGCTATACTTATTTGAATAGATGAGCATTTCATTTTGCAATAGATTTTCCAAGTTCTAAAATGCTAAGAAATATAAGGACAACTATTTACCTTTTTTAGAGTGATTATGGAGGACATTTGGGGAAGTAATCATCATCCATGCATGAAACTATTGCTTTAAAGGCAAACATCAGTAGCTTTTTCATGTGATGATGCATATACATAGTAAGAATTTGGAAGCTTTCATGGAGTTTGTGATCTTTTATGGAGCTTTTGGGGAATGTTGGTATTTCTAAAATATTTTGCTATAGAAACTAGCATGGAAGACCACTGATATAAAAACCAGAGTCTAATTGAAAACTTTAAAGATCTGTGGATGCATTCCATAGTTCAATCATAAAAACTTATTTATAGCCAAACTGTTTTATAACTAAATATATATTTACTTAAATACAAAGACCAAAATACACAATGGAGAATAGTTATCTTATTAAAGATACAGTTTCTTCCTATTTCAGTTAAGGTATGAGATTTCAAAATAAAATGGTGGAAGCTCCTGTAATGTCTGCCTACAAGACCTAGAATTACAAAACTTAATATTCATGTTAATATTAAGTTAAAAATTTACTTTCAAAGGCTGGTTATATATCTTAAGGAGCAGAATAAGCTGTCTTAAAAACTGGAAATTAATATTAAAGTTTGGTTTTCTGTGGGTTTATGATGTAGTCATGTACTCTTAACCCATGTTGCCACAGGTCCATATAGCACACCTGTTGAAGAACTCTGGTCTTCTCCAAGACCTTCCTTGGCCTCATCCCTAGCAGTATCTCCAATGTCCACTACAATTGGCAAATATAGCCCAAACAACCCACCACTCAGCATATCCTAAATCTACCTTAATTGTACCTGCTGTCTTTATGGTATGACTAGCAGCTGTGCTGGCTGGCTAGCCAGTGTGAACAGACCAGCCAAGCCATTCTGTTAAATAGGATATAAAATGTTTCCATTCTATATGTCTTTCTTCTAATGGACGTTAGTAGCAGCTCGTCTCTCTAGAGGTGTCATTTTTTTGTTCACTGAATATGAGGACATATATCAACTGTGAAACCTTACTAATTTTTATGGTCACTGATGCTACCAGGTTCCAAGTTACCAAGAGAGGAGCTTGCACAAGCAGAACCATTTCATAACTTCTGAGGGAAGTGCACAAAAAAGAGACAAATTCAAGTTTAAAAAAGTCACATTACCTTTTGACTCTCTTTTGCATTTTTTTTCTTAGTGGCTTTAACATGAAATCCATGAACAATTGTATAGAAGTAATTCCGCGCATGATTTTTTTGAATCCCATGCATTCAATCTAATGCATTGGGTCCTAAAGTGATATTGAGTTAAGTATATGATTTTGAGCTGCTAAAAAGTGAGAAATAAACTAAAGCTGAAGAAGAGTGAGCCTCTGAACCAACATGTCTCATGTGAAGTCACATCATATTCCCTGTATACGTACTCAGGGATGACCCTTTATGGCTCAAGTGTGTAATAGACTAGGCCTGCCACTTCCACAGTAGCTTTGCCATCCCTGGATTGAGAGTACAGGGTGTCACTGATGAGAATTTCAGTTGTGAAGCTCGTTCTACATTGTCTGTCAATCCAATTATAATTATGTTTATTCATGAAAATCTGTAGTCTTTTCTGATGTTCTCCCAGGCTTCTAACATTAGTTCAGGAATACCGTAAGATTCTTTATTTTGCCAGCTTCATAACAATCTGTCTGAATTTCCTTTTAATCACGTTTTCTTCTTTCTTTTTTCCCATATAGGCCCCAGGAGACCTAATTTAGTGCATTAAGTCTTCCACAGTGATGGCTCTACCTTTATGCTTAGCTGAAGAACTGACTCAAAATTAAAAATAAAAACCTCTCCAATCAAAGGATGAAGCTATTGATAGGTGTTTAAATTCAAAAAATTGTTTAAAAGTCAGAAAATATATTTAACACAGTTGCTATCTGTCAGACAGCCATGTGAAAAAGCACATTTCTTATAAAATTTGGGACAAACTGTTTTCAAGAATTACTGTATTTTATTCATCACAACAATTGCTTAGTACAAAGTCTCTTGAAGATTAAAAATCACATTCTCTGATGCAAAGCAGATCTTTACTAATGGGAAATAAGTATTTTCCCCAGTCTTCATCCCAGCTGGTGTTATTAATGTTTCTAAAGGGATACTTATGTTCAATGACCTTTTTAGGATAATTCTGAGAGGATTTCAGAGGCGATATGGTTGTTTAATGGTATCAGTTAAGCCACTCGAAGCAAAATTTTGGAGTTATTTTTTTTCATCAGGTTGACTGTAATTCTGTAACCAGAGGAATTCTCATGGTGAATGAAGAGATATGGCTGATGTCAGGGCCCCAAGTGCACGGAGAGGCTGCAATTGCTGTGAGAGTCCTCACCTGGGACCTGGACCCACACAGCTGCTGCCCCTGGTCGAAGACCTCCATTTAAGCTCTGTCTTGTCCTTTATTTGAAACTAAAGTCCCTTACCATTGACTGTAAATGGGTGGAGAACTATGCCAAAACTCTCATTTTTCCATGTGTACTACAAACCTATTCCTTCTTAAGCCCACTTGCTCAACATCTAGGAGTAGAGTTAATAAAACAAGTTCCCTGTCTAAAATCTGCAGCTGATTTATTGCCTGACCTAAGTTTCCATAGTAGCATCTGAGAAAATAGAGAAAGGAGTGGTGGGGAAAGCAGTACGAGTGAAATAATCAAGAGTGTTCTTTCCTAGGAGAATCAAAGGGCCTGGATTCTTCCCTGTGTTTTAAAAGGTCTTGTGTGGTTTTTCACAACATGTGCCAGGTGATGCTGGTTCTGTGCTGGGGCTAGGGCTTTTTTACTGGAGCTATGAATTCTCACGCTGATCTGTTTGCCGTGCGTAATTCTGCGAGAAGCGTTGGAGAGCTGCGGAATGGTTTGGGCTGGAAGGGACCTTTGGCGACGCCCTCCTGCAGCTCCCGTCAGTGCTGCGGTCTCTGCCAGCATCCTGTGGTGGTGCACGGCAGGGCCAGCGGCGCCGGGGTGTGGCGGCAGGGTGGGAAGTGGGCTGTGTGACTCAGCCTGCTCCCTCCAGTCCTCCTCCCCCAATTCAGTGCCAGCTCAGGCACCTTTATCGACATTATTCATTAGTTTTACTTTCTTTCTGTCAGAAGATAATGATTTTTACTGAATGAACCCACCAGCCATTGGCTGATACCGCTTTACTGATGGATGCTTGAAGAAACTTAGCTTGAAGGACTTAGCTTGAGAAATGTAGACTTAAGAATTTTTTCTCAAGCAAGGACTTTTTCCGGACTAATCCTGCCTCTCTATCAGTATTTGGTGTATACATTTATAGTATTAGAATTTCTGAAGAAGGTCTGTAAGAAAAATTTGGCATGTGTTTAAACCCTGTGTGTTCTTCATTGTGAACTTTATCTCTTAGCCTGTTCAGTGACAACAGATATCAGAGCAGGTTATTAGCTGCTGCTCTTAGCTAAGCTCTGCAATTTGACTTCCAAATTGCAAAACAGCGTTCTGCAGCCAGAGGCATACTTAGAGTGTAGCAGCATGTCTCTTCAGTGCAGTACTATCTCCAGTGTCACTCACATGATTTCAGTGGCCCTACATGAAGTTGGCAAAGCATGAAACTAGTGAATCAACTCAACTGCAGCAAAGCAAATGTGTTAGGCAGGTAGAGACAGGGATATTTGACCCCTTCTCTTGTCTTCCAGATGGAACTCAGATTCAAAATTCTAGACTATGGAGGTCATAGGTTGTGTTTGTTCACATTAGAATTGGGTCACTGCAGTTTATTTTTATACCTCCTTTTTCTTATCTTGCCTGTACTAAGGCTGCTTATTGAACAAAGGCTGCCTGAGCTGCTAGTAGAGTTAGAACTCAGCTTCTGCACAGATCTAATTTAAAAAAAAAAAAGTGATCAGCTGGAAACCTATTTCTTAAAGGAGTTAAGTTTTCTGAATGAAAAAAGACATGGTTTTTCAAATGCTTTCCATTGCTTTGATAGTTGTCTATCATTGAATTTAAGTACAGAGATGCACAAGTCGTTGAAGAAACCTCTCTGTAAATACTGCAGATACAAGCAGTTCTACATTAAAAAAAAAAAAAAATTGTCCTGCTTCTAGGGAATAGTCATGCATTCATGGATAGTCCAGATATTCACACTGCTTGTCCTAGGTATTTGAGGCCTTTACGACTAACTATCTATAAAGATAAATGTAATTTTGATTAAAAGTATGTATTTTTAAATTTTTTGAAAATACCACGTCATGTCTATTTTAAACAATACTAAATGATGCTGTGATTCTGAATATCTCAAGAATGCTCAAAACAAAGAACAGGATCCTTTAATTACTGCAGACCAGATATACTCCTTGTAATATTCCCTCTTTTTTCTTCTATTTTTAAAGGATTTTAATGGTAATGAAACTAAACAAACCTTTCCAAATGTGTGAAATGGATTATCTGCCACTACATGTCAAAACCTTCATTTCAAGGTCACTGGATTTGAACAAAATTAAGTGGATGAGAAAGAAAGGAATTGCTGTGCTTGAGGGAGGTGGGAAAATCTTACAAGCAGGGCAGACTCACAAAGGAGGGAAACAGTAATTTATTGCTTTATAACTATAGCTTGATAAGCAACTACTTGACATGGACTGAACTGCACAGTTTCCCTGTATTTTGAGGACTAAGTTCTTCAATTGCAAGAATAGATGCAACTTTTTTAACATTTAATGGCTTTGTGCAAACTTTTTCACTATTTCAGTATCTGTGGCGTGAGGAGTTTTCACAAACCATGATGATGATAGCAACAGTAACTGCACAGCTTTTACGAATGCTTCTAATATGCTAGCAACAGACTTAATGCTGCACTACAGCTCTGTAGCAGGGGGTAACATGGTTATGTCACGTCAGCTACCGTCTGAGATAGAATTTACTGGAGGGTTTGAGGCTTGCTGTGAGTTATTACAGAGGAGCAAGGCATCATGCTTCCAGGATATAGTGATATGGTGACAATACAGTGAATATGCACAAACCACCTACTTATTTTTGTTTGTTGTTTTTATGACTTGTTTTACATTTGAATTTTGTCAGGGACTCACTATTCATCCATTCAGGCCTTTTCTTGACCTCCTGGCTCTCAGCTGGAAGGATCCTTAAAAAGCAACTAGATCTTTTAGACCCCCCTTTCCTCTGGGATTATTTTATGGGATTCTTCCAAGTAACCCTCTGAAGAGACCTGAAGGCTGTGATTCTGTTTATTGGATTTGTTTCCTTTTTTCAGGATCCTGAACTCTACAATGTCATGTGGAGCCACTGCAGCCAAAGCTACCCTCAAAGCTACCTGCCTCTGTTCATTCCTTATTTGCCCATCTTAGGAAGTGGCCACCAATGCCCTCCAGAAACCTCCTGGATTGCTTGTGCTCTGCTCTGTTGTCTGTTTATCAGATGACTGGTGGTTCAAGTCATTCCTGATGAATAATTGCAAATTTGAAGCCGCTTCAGTTGTCTGAAGAGGCCTCATCTATTCTTGATCAGACAGTCTGTAGGAGACACCCACCAAACGCTGGCCATCCTGATCTCCTCTCTCATCCCAGTCCATAAGCTTTCAACTGCGTCATTTGTCCATCCCAGGGCAGAGCTCTGGGCATCCCTATTGTTCTCACACATGAAGGGCTGTTCCCTCTCCTTACCATCCTGGGTCTGTCCTACCTAAAAAGGCTACATCAACCCCTGACAGCTCTCCAGTCATGTGAGCTATCCTACCATTCTCCTTCCCCTGTCCATTCCCTGTGCTGTGGGTGTTAGTTCGGGCACTCAAGAGGCAGCCAGCTCTGCTGATTTAAAAGAAAAGGTATAAGATCATTCCCTGTTGTATTCTCCCTCTTGTCAGTTCCTTCTTTCCCCTTTCTGCCTTGTTTTGGAGGTCTGCTGTATGCCTCTCTTCAAGCAATCTTTGCTTACCAAACCTGATCCACCACTTTCTCACTCACCAGCTGATCAGTTGGTGGCAAAAGGAGAAGGGAGGGGGAGATAAAATAGCTTAATCTTTTTGGCCGTTCCTTTATACGTGGCTGCTAATTTAGGTTTATCCTCTCTATTCAATCATAGATTTCTTCACAGCTTGTAGGATTTGAAATCTTGTTTCCAGTTTGATTTGTAGGGAGCACTGCATTAAAATCTTACTGGGAACAGGCTTCCAGACTTGTGAACATATGGCATGATTTGGTCAACTGCATTGTATCAGAAAACTAGTGCAAAAGGAGTATGTAATAAGCTTGTTCTGCATTAAAGGACTGACAGGTGTTAGTGTAAGGGAAAGTATTGAAAGGGTTTAACTTCCATCTCCCCTTGTGCATGATATGCATCTTTTATGTACTTCTTGTTGTATCTCTAATAGGGAGATATTTTAAAAAATATAATATCTGTGTAAACTGCTCTGGGAAATCAGACTACACAAACCATCAGTGTCTGGAGAAGGTAGGTATTCAAAGGACTGGTCAATGACCACCTGCAGTATTCACTGCTGTCCTCAGCTGTCACAGCTGCCTTAGTGCAGAGATTACTTTTCTACAGGGCAAGAGAGGATTTATCAGCACTTTCAAGTTACTTGTTGGGATGGAACAAACTTTCCTCATAGCAGCACTGTAGTGCTGAGGTTTGTGTAGCCCAAGCAGTGTTGATAACACACCAGTGTTTTGGCTATTGCAGAGCGATGCTTGCACCGCATCAAGGCTGTCTCTTCATCCACACCCTGCCAAAGGCCAAGCAGGCTGGGGGTGGGAGAGGGGTTGGGAGGCTGGGAAAGCTGTCCCAAACTCCCCATGGGAATATGCCATACTATGTGATATCATGTCCAGCAATAAAAGCTAAGGGGTGGGGGTGTGGGGAACATGGAAATGAGCCACCTTTTTTTAAGGTATTTGTCTTCTGAAGTGACTGCTATGCATACTAAGGCTCTGCTTCCCAGAAAGTGGCTGGACAATGCCTGCTGATAAGTAGAGAATAAATCTTCCTGGGTTTTTTTGTTTTCTCTTTGTTTTGCTTCTTTCATTAAAGTGCCTTTATCTTGACCCATGAGCTTTTAATCTTCTTTTCTCCCCATTTCAATGAGGAGGAGAGCTGAGAGTGCAGCTTGGTGGGCACCTGGCAGCCAGCCAAGGTCAACTCACCACACTTACTTACATAGTTAATAATATTTTAGTCTAAATACAAATTACAAAATAAAATTCAGAATTCTTGCAGCAGATATAGGGGCCAGTAGATATTTATTTGCTTTAAAATACGTCTAAGATGAAATGAACCAGCTAATGAATTTGTAGAGACTTGTTAATACATATTCAGTCCCAATGGACTGAAAGTGACTGCCAGATGAAAAACTGGCACCCTGGTTTCAATAATACTTACTCGGACTATTGATCACCATTAACAGGGTGAGAATAACATATGCAAGTAATGATCTCTAGCTCCTTACTGATTTTTAAATGGATTTATATCTGTCAAGAAATTAGGCACATCATCAGATTCCATTTGTAATCTATAACAAATGTGTACTAACTTTGCTAGTGTTCAAAGACTATGCTGACTTCTGGTACATGGGTCCTGAATAATGCAATAGTAAAACTGTCTATCTTGCATATAAATATAACCAATATTAACATCAAGGATTTAACTCTAGGTGGCAGTTTATTCCATACTTTTTTTAAATGCAGGCTTGGCAGAAGCATAGTGATCAGCACCCTTTTGTAAATGCAACATTATAAATGCTGAAAGAGAAAGCAAATAAAGCTGTGGCAACAGTTATTCTGATTTTTAAAATATATTTCTTCCTATAACCATGTCACTGACCAAATGGATTTTAGAGGCTACGACTAGAATTTTACTCTCCTGAAGATTAGTCTTTTCTATAATTCTGAGATGGCTGGGAAGAGCCTGATCCTGGCTCTAAAACACCTCTGCAATTTTAGTTTTACCCTATTTTGGGCCAAACCAGTCGGTACCTACCAAATAAACAGTCTCTAGTATTCTTGCTACTGCTGCTTCAAGTATTTGATGTTGGTTGCTGCTCCTGAGCAGTCTCCATCCTTTTTTCAGCCCCTAGCTGCATTACTTACTGTTGAAGGTTCTGATGTTCAGGATAGGCAGAACCATAAAATAATTCAGTTTGGAAAGGAAGAGCCCTGGAGGGTTCTAGTCCTACCTTCTGCTCAAGGCATGGTGAGCTGGGAGTCAGGCCGGGTTACACTGCTCTCTGCAGAGAAGTCAGTTTTGCAGACTGATGACTTTGGTGTTCAGTTACATATGCAAAGAAAGCCAAGGGAAAGGAATGTCCCTCCTTCATGTTAATAGGATGTAATTACTAAGACTGACTGAGTATAACTCATAACTTAACTGAGAGACTCAGTGGATACTATTGAGTGTTATGTATATGGAAAACTTAACAGATTTCCTTTTCCTCCGACATAGACCTGAGCTATATGAAGAATTTTAATGGTGGTCTCAGATGAAATACCATGATACTTCAGCATATATATTTGAAATGCAGGAATGATCAAGAACTGTGATTTTCAGTTGGAAAAATCTAGAATTTAAAACTCGGGAAGTTATTGTTGATGAACTAAACTCTGGTTTAGTAATTAGAAAGACAAGAAGTACAATTAAAAGAAAATGTTCAAAGTTAGGTAAAAGAGTATTAATTTGGTATATTTTGAAAATAGAAGCCAGAGAAGGAAGTAAAATTCTCAAGAAAGAAACTGATGTATAAGCTCTTTTTTTTTTTTTACTTTTAATTGAGTCAATAGCAAACAATCCCATCCTGCTGTAACTGATGCCAGTGAGGAAACATTCTGTGACTTCAGCTGTGGCCACATCAGACTCACTAACTCCAGCACCATTAAATGAGGTGGGAACAGATGTCTGTACACTCTACCTAATCAACATGCAGGGTTTATGATAGGTCAGATGTTTTGTTTAAACTGCGAAGAGTCCCCAGCTTAGCCTGATTTTTTTTTTTTTTTTTTGTCTTAAAATCCCTGTGGGACAGTAATTCAGATTTAATATACCTTGGGTGATGTTCAGTATTTCTAAAATTAGCTAAATATTCCAAAGATAAATATTGCCTTCAAAAGCGGCTAAATATTTAGGGGTTGGGGGGGAGTCTAAGGACCCATGTCACTGTATGCATTGCAGCTGATCCAAGCCTACTAAATAACATAGGTCTTGTTGTCAAGACTGAGAGTTTCTAATTTTTAATTTAAATAGATTTATAAAGATAATTCAAGTTTTTGGGTAGCTATATCTATTTCAAAATGCGGTGTTGCATATTCATAGATATCCAATCCCAAGCTCGTCTCTGACTGAGATGAATGTGATGACTAAGGAATATAATAGATTGCTGCAAGTGAATATGGGAAGTAGTCCCAGCAATTTACTTTGTTTAAAGAGTCAGAAGCTCTCTGTGGGTGACCACTGAAATTATTGCAGACAATCTAAGTTCTTTAAATGAAGTAAGGGAATTGTAACTTTTCACAGTAATAAAAGTTTTCATTCTAAGTATTGCTGTATTTGAAGGCGTATTAGGCTGTACACAATCTAGATGGACTAGAGAGACATGGGCATCAAACTGGCATGTGGGGTACCTAAAATCTAACCTAATTTCTACTGCTTCTGTAATTTTTGGTAAGGTGCATGCAATTGCCAAATCCCAAACTGTTTGTTTGATTAACTAGATCCTGATACATCTGCAAGACATGCTTTAGTCTCTGAATGACGGAGTAAGAAACCCAGTTCAGAATTTGCAGAATATTGCCACTTTTTAGCTTCCTCTGAATGTTCTCACCTCCCCAGCAGCTGGGAACATCCTTGGCTACCCAGTGTGGCACTGCTGACCATGGTGGTTTAAGCTACGCTGTTGGGCTTTGTACAGAAGCAACCAGGACCCACGTGCATGTGCTGCACTCTGATGCTTCCACTGTGGGGTAGGACACAAGGCTGCACCAGACACCTGAAGGAGCAGTAATATCTCCATGTCCAGAGCCACTGCTAAGCAAAAATGTGCCATTTGTGTAAGTTATAGCTGTGAATGCTGGAAAGACTTTCCCTGTTCTTTACAGGTGCATATTGGTTCTTATGAGTGCATGTAACTGGACTTTGTTTCCAACATTTCAAGTAAAAAGACATTCCCCAAGAGGTGTGGGTCTTCCACCAATTCTGCCTAAAACAAGCTCTAACAAGCCTAGAACAAGCTTTCAAAGCTTTTTTTTTTCATTCACTAACAACAATTCAAGTCAAGGCAAGATCTCTAATCTACTTCAGTCATCTCTCTTTTCAAAATCCCCATTCTCTTTTCGGTCTCATGCCTACTGAGCACTGACAGCACCACTAGTTCTTGAAGTGGTGTCATTAAAAAAGGTTAGCAATTTGGTTTTAATGCTTTTAAAAATTTTCCAAATGGTATAGCAGTCTCCTAAGGTTCAGCTTTTTGGTTCTGTTTTTGTTGAGAAAATATAAAAATCCTGAACTCTCAGGCTTCTGGCTTGAAAGGACTTCATTACCAGGGTTTCTTCCATCTCTGTTTCCAGATTCAGGAATTAAGTCCATTAGATGAATACCTTCTTGCATGGGTAGACATACTGTCACTTAGTTTTTTCCTTAAAAATACATACTGAAAAAAAAAAAAGGTGGGCCAGTTTAGGTTGTTGAGCACAAGCTCTAGGTGGTACTTTTTCAGTTTTGGAAGTTTTGTGTTTACTTGGGAATATGTTAGAAATGTCACCACCCTCAAAGCAGAAAGCACGATGGTAAAACATGATTTACTATGGATTGGATTTTCCTGAAATTATATTTATAGAGCAGGTAAGGCATCCAGAGCTGGTTTTCTTTACGGCACTCTCATTTTAAAGCACTCAGTTGTAAGTCAAAACCACTCTAGGCATTAATATTAATTGCAATTATTTTCTTGATTTATCATTATATGACTCATCAAAACAGTGTCAAATCCTACTGATTTAACTGCTGAAATTGCAATATTTCTATTATTACATGAAGAACAGAGTAAAATTATGTTTTAAAAGAGGCTATCTAGGAAAAGTACAAATTTCCATGGAAAAACTAATTGGTTTTAAGTAACTCAGTAGTTAATTTTATACTCTTCTACAGTTTAAACTGTCATGGTTATTCCCTACATCTCATATTCTGTTAACTCCCTGAATTCATACTACTACAGAAATATGTTAGAAACTTGTCATTGTTAACCAGAAATAAACAGTCAGAAGGGTAAACTAAGCTCGAGGCAATGGAAGAAGTATCCATCTTTCTCCCATTCTCCCCTTGTGCTAAACACTTTTATTATAGCTACCACTGTACCTTTTCCAACGCTGCAGAATTCCTCCAGAGGTGCACATCTTCAAGTAGATTTCCAAACGTGCCAATAGGAAGCCTCATTCTTTGAGCAGACTCGTTTCCTATGTCTCTGAATGAAATTTAGAAAAAAAAATTAGCCTGTATTGTAAAAGAAGAGATGAGGTTTATAACCTGAAACAGCTTTCTCTGCTCTCCTTTAAACATCAGTATAGAAACACTATGCTGCGTTATCTTCTGTACAGATCACTGCTCTTAGCATTAGGCTATCCATTGCATGTAATCCTGTGTTCTCTGTCATGAAAATAAGAAACTGTAATAGACCTTACCTGCCTCTTAGTTGGAATTATGACAGGTTTTATTTTGACAGAATAGTTTTGTGGATTGATTCTCCATTTTTTTTGGTTGTTTCTATGATTGATTAATAATTTGTATTTTTAATTGCTATGAAATGTGACTATTTTTCCTTAAAGTTTAAGCTCTTAACCAGGTCTATTTTAAGGATATGAAAGTTTCTGATACATAAAAATATAAAGATCTTTTGAAAAACAGATTTAATTCCAAAATATTCATTTTGAAAGATAAATAAGTATTTCAAACAGGAGAAAATCCAGCTGTTTCAATAAAGATAGACCTAAGTATTTCTAAATTCTTGTTTTAGATACAGAATACAAAGAGTGGTGGAAATGCCTCTCTGAAGTAGTGGGAGTTATCAGAGAAACAAGGCCTCAAACAGAGAAAAATCCAATCAAAATGCAATTGTTGTTATCCTTAAAGAAAAGCAAAAGTGGATTCCCAAAAGAGAAGAATCTGTGTTGTGAATTGGGCTGCAGCAATCTATCACAAAGGGATGTAATTAACAAAAAAATAATATCTGAGCTAATTCAAGTATTAGTTATGAGAACATTTTGACTCACTTTAAAAAGTGACCAATCTTTTTTCTGTAATTATGCATTTCCTGATGTTCACTAACATCTCAGGAACTACTCAATTATCGTCAGCATCCAAGCCTTTCTGAATTCTGCAGTAGTTGACTACTTAGGTCTTCTGAAAATTTCAACCTTAACTCAACATCTCAATGATTTAAAGGAAAGTTGTTTTTCTGAAATAAAACAAGTATTGTAACAGTGCTTCTGGCAGCATTATAAAGAGGAATAGATGCAACCTTGGGAGGTGATCTTATCCATCTATCTGAACAGAACATTAATATTGTGCCAAGTCTCCTGCAGTCTCTATTGTTGTTAATTGATTCTAGTGTGATGTTTGGCTTTTTCAGAGCAGCATGAAACTGCTAACTCATGCTCACTTTCTAACAGGATATAACTCTTAGCTCTTGTTTCAAATTGCCTTTACCAAAATATTGTGGTTTTGCAATCTTCTCGCCCAAGCATAGTATTTTTACTTTTGTAATTGTATTTCATTTTTTTTTTCATGTTTCTCTGCTAATCTCTCAATAGGAATTTGAGTTCTGATCTGCTTCAGCATACCTATGGTTTCTTTTAGGTCTGTCTTTTCCTCAGACATAGTAACTGTTGTTTCCTCAAGTCCTGTCACTGTTCTCCAGAGAAGAGATCAGTGCCTGCACTTCCTCACCAAGGAAGTTGTGACTGCAATGAAGTCTCTCCTCAGTCTCCTCCTCTCCAGGCTGAACAGTGTCCTGTCTATGTGGCCTCAGTCACTCCTTGCATGGCTTCCCCTCAAGGCCCTTCACCATCTTCGCTGCCCTCCTTTGGACACTCTCTAACAGCTCAATGTCTTTTTTTATTGTGATGACAAAACCTGGATACAGCACTCGAGGTGAGGCTGCCCCAGTGCAGAGCAGAACAGGACAATCTCCTCCCTTGCCCGGCTGGCAATGCTGTGCCTGATGCCCCCCCAGGACAGGGTTGGCCCTCCTAGCTCCCAGGGCACTGCTGGCTCATGTCCAACTTTCCATTTATGATGACCCCCAGATCCCATTCTGCAATTCTGCTCTGCAGTGTCTCATGCCCCAAACTGTCTGTACATCCAAGGTTGCCCTGTCCCAGTTGCAGAATCTGGCACTTGCCCGTTTAACTTCATATGGTTGGTATGAAGCATTCTCCACCCAATTCAATTTACTTCTTATTTAAAAAGCCTTAGCCACAAGAACCAAACTGCTCACTTATTCCTCACTGTATCACTTATTCATGTGTGTGAAATACAATCTTTAGACAGATCTAATGGCTTGTGGAAAATGCACATTGAATTACTGCACAGTGTTGCTACATTCGTGTAGTGTTCATTCCAGAATGTGTTTTACTTTAGGTAAACTTGCATATCCTGAGTTATTTTGTCCATGGAGTTGAACACTACAGAAGAAGCCTTATGAGAAAACAACAATGAACACTTCCATTTAGGCAAATGGTTAATTTTATCTTTGTTTTGCCAAGTCACAATTCATTGTCCTTCTTGATGGTGCAAAACTAATTGGCTCTTATCACAGTTACATTACCTCTAAAGGCAGATAAAATTAATGCAAAGTAAACATCACCACGATCAAAGACGGACTGCTTAAAAAGGAAATAGACTCACATGAAGTTGATGTTGAAATCCATAACAGGCTCTCTCAGAATTATAAACCAAAAAGTTTATCAGGTCATGAGCTATGGCTCCAGTTTATTATTTTGCATTTGCTTTAACCTTGGGTTACCCTTAATGCATCTGCTCTGCAGTGATTAATACGACTGATGAAAATAAACTATGGAAGAGCAATGCTATATTGCATGACTAATTACTTTATCAGGTTACTTGTTTACAGCTTTTAAAATGTTTTTGTTCATATAAATAAATCAAAGCCTGTTGAGCTCTGTGTTGTATGTGAAACACTATCATATCTGACTGTGATACTTCCAAGGGGAGTCCGTCACTGCCAAGAAATTATACTTTGAACTGCGAAATCTCCAGCCTTTTATTTTCCTCCATTCAGTCCCTTTTATATTTGCTGTGTTTGCAGAAGATCCTGTTTGAATGTGTGAGTAATGTAATTTCCCTCATCAGAGTTCACACTGGAATAAATTTATATATTAAATTCCTTCTAAAAAATCTCAAATAACTTTGGCAGTTGCTATTGAGTCTGAATGAAAAAAGGCTTATTAGGGATGACCACTGAGGGGTCAGGATCATCATTTGACTTTTTAAATTTAAAAATGAAAATGCCAGTGACTTTATTTAATCCCAGTCTTCAAAGAAGAGTGCAGAAACATTCTTGGAAAAACAGGCATTTCAACCTGAAGGAAATAAGTTATATTTAATCAAAAGTTGCAGTTAGTTTTATGTGAAGCAAGTAAAATCCTAGAAAAGTTGAAGAAAGGTACCCATTTACATGGGATTTGTATTTGAAGACTTGACAGTTACTCTGTACCCGTTAATTGATTCTAGAAAATATCATTCTTAATTAAATTGAATGGCTTAGAGACTGTTATTGGGGAAAATATATAAGAGTTGTTAAAACCTACACAGAAGTAGGATAAGTTCAGAAATCGTTGTGGTCTACAAGTTGGTGCACTGACACTTAACAACCAGACTAATTCATAGAAGACTACAGTAAAGAGGAAAGAAATTACTTATTCCTCACATGCACTGGTGATGGTACAAGGAGTCTGGAACTTAAACTGTGAGAGAGGGTGCCCGTATGAATGTACTCATACTTGGAGAACAGGGGAAAGAGAAGCTTCTCTTCAAATTATTTCTGGAGAAGGCAAAGCTTTTCTCTTTCTTATGTCCTTTGTCACAGAGGATCCAAACAGGACATGTTGTTATCCGGTAAAGAATATATTGGAGGTAACAGGCTTAATTAGATGCATCTATATTTAATATTTTCTATAATATGTAATATGTGTGATATTAAATACCTCAAAGAGAATGTGTTAGGGCATTGATGTGGGTGCCTGAGTGAATCCAAAACATTAGGCAAAGTGGGGATTCAGAGCTGCCATTCTATGTGTGACTGTAGGGAGCAATGGAGAGAAAGAATCTAGGGAATGAAGAAGTTACACAAGGAATTCAAATATCCATATGCAATTCTCCAAAGGAACAGCCTGTAATTATTCTAGGTGAATTCTGTTTATTTTATATGCCATTTTTCATTTCCAGTTCTTCAAACCACAACTGAGGTATGCAGTTTTTCATGTTGCTTTACCAACAGCTTTGTCTATTTTCATATAACGAGGTGGGTGGGTTATGTTGCCATCAGTAAACCAATTGTGTTCTGTATTTTCAAAGACAGAATTAATATACAAATTGTGTGCAGGCACTCTGGATGTAACTAAATTGTAGGGGTTATGCTTTGTAAGCTGATGGTCTGCACAGCATTCACTGATAGTTCCTAGAAACTCAGTATAGAGGCTACACGGTCAGATAGTGGCTTTGAGGTTTGTTGTGTTTTTTTTTTGTTTTTTTTTTTTGCTAGGCAAAAAGAATTGTTTCTTTTGTAGGTGACAATGAGTCACCAAACTGCCTCAACCCTTCTGCAAAGCAGCAGCAGAGAAAGTTTAAATTAGACGAGGCCACTCCTGTGGTAAGGATTACTAAGTACTAAAATAGATGTCATGGGAGGTTGTGTAATCATCTCCTTTAGAGGTTTTTGAGAGCAATGGTAAAGCAAAATTGTTCTCAAGTCTGACAAGGCACAGCTGATCTATTTTTCTGTGATACATATTTTATTTTCTAAAATGCAGCACATATAGCATTTTACAGAAAATAAAATGCATTACATTTACTATTGGTGACATGGGACATTCAAAATATTCACTTCCAGTTTATTGCCTTTCCCATAAAACCCTGAGCATGTGATAAAGATGAACTGACCTCTTGTATCCATTCAACTATTTTTCATTTAAATAGTTTAATCTTAGAGAGAAAAACTGCAGAACAGAATTACTTTGTCAGTGTATTTGTATAGTCATCTTTTTATAGTCACAGAACACCAACATCACTGTCTTTAAGAACAATAAACAACCACAGCTGCATTCCCTGCAGTTGAATTAGTAAACAGAAGGTAAAACTGTTCTCAAACAGCATCTAAGTCATCCTGTAATGAGGGAATTAATGTGGATCAAACATAATCGAGAAACATAGCCATTTGAGATAAACATGTTTTCATTTAAGTGCATGTTAACCTATTATTGGCCCATTCCAAATCTGAAAATCTTATTGTCGTCTTTTTGACATATTTCCCAGTTCTTTTGCTCTTCTACAGCACATTTGTAAGGATTAGAGAGCAAGCCTTTCACTCCCTTTCTATCAAGATCAGCTTTTTACCTCACATGGAGGAGTTTTCTTGCCAGGACATTCAGTTGAGGCCTCTGATTAGCACCAAAAAAGACCTTCCTACAGACCTCCTAACAGACAGCTGAAGCCAGGCCCTCTGTGCTCCTGTCATGGCCATTGGCCTGCTGGCACCATTCCACTAAAAGTTAGCATCTTTGTATCATAGCAACCCAAGGGAATGCAAGGTATGGATAATGCAGCGGTGTTTTGTTACAAAGAACAATTGGAGAATTCCTGAATCGACTTTTATGTTTGAATGATTTTTATGTGCAAATTCATGAAGCAAGTTTCCCATCAGATACATAAATAATGGCATTCCAGCATTAAGCCAGCTTCTAGATGAGAAAAACGGCCTCTTTTTTTCTTAAAATGTGTGACTGTCACCTGCTCTTCAGTCACTCAAGGAGAAACAAGTTTCAGAGAGTTATTGTGTTGAGGGCAGGTCAGCTGGTTATTTTTAGCTTGAGCAAACTCCCACAAGGGGAAACATTCTTTACCTGCAGCTCATTAGCATTCAGAGCTGCACAACTCCATCCATTTGAGCATCAAAACAGCTATTTTAGTCTTATTTTTACAACCAAATGCTTGCTGTTCAGTATTAAGAAAAAGGTGACTCAGAAAAAACCAGCATGTTTCTGATCTCAAAAGCAAAATGCAAAGACTGATTACTAAAGTCTCTGGCAATGGAGTAATTAGCACATTAACATAAGGAGAGCTGCTACCAGACATTAATGACTATCGCCATTAAAACTCCCCTGGAGCAGGGAATTGAATTTTCAATGTATTTTTTTAAGGTTTCTTTTCATGTTTTCATATCTATGTAATTAAAATTTTGATGGAAGCTAGCACTCAAGTTCAAACCTTTTTATTTACGTGTAGTGAGGGTGACCATTTAGGATAGGCAAGATCTTTTCGAATTGTGCTCCTTGACCTGGCTGCATAGGTTCACAGACCTAAGAGTTTATCTTTCTACTTTGCTAACCAGATACAGGTACCGCAGAGGGACTTCCAAATTAGCATCTGGAAAGGTTTGGAACTATGATATACATTTTAATACTAATTGCATACCTTTACAAAGTCAGGTGTGGGAATATTCTCAGAAGGAACCTCTCAAAATTCCTTCTGCTTGCTGTCATCTCCTGGATGTATTCCCACTGCAGGGTTAGATACTGTCTGATTTAGTAGATGTGTGTATACAAACAAAAAGAGTGAAAAGCCAATGCTTTGTTTAATTACAATACTGCACTGGTGTTACAGTTGATTAGAAAGGCAAACTTCAGCCAAATTTGTAGGTTGTTCATTGTTTACCAGTAGAGAGAAAATTTTCTTTCCTTCCTTCAAAAAGAAAGGCAACTTACCTAAAATTTGTAAGATATCTGTCTTTTCCTTTTAAATTATTTTCTATTCCCCTTACGGATATTTGTTGATAATACTTCTGACTATAAATTCCAAATGTTTGAAATGTGACATCAAAGGAGCTCTGTCATTCACTTTGAATTTGCTGAAAATTCTGAGCATTGCATTTATCACAGATATCTTGAGGTCCTAGGTGATTGTTTCTTATCCTCATCCCGCAGAAAACACTTCCATTCACTCCTCTTATACTCGGATTTCTCTTTTTCAACTTCCCTCTACCACTTTCTCTTTTATAAGTCACTCAGGATGCTTGTGTTTACAAGCTGCAAGGTACAGATCAGTAGAGAGACGATGAAACAATAGTTTCTCTGGAAGAGTTTACTAGCTGGCAAAACCTAAGACATCCATCTGTCTTCAGCTGCAAAGGCATTTGGAGCTGCTGGAAATCTGACCACAATGTCAGTATCTGAATTTGTCCTTTATTTCTAATATTTTCTCCTCCAGCTTCCATTGACCCCGGTGGCCACTCAGGGGCAGAACTCTAAAGTTCTGTTGCATTATGTACAACAGAGGAATCAGAGCCTGTAGGTAGGAGACTGGCTTTGCTGAGCAAGCAACATCACTGAAACACAAGAATGTTGAAAAGTTCTCAACACATAAGGGATATATAATATGAGACAAAAGGAAAAAAAACCCAACCCCACCCAACATCTTCATTATTAATTGCTTCAACCGAGTCTGATTTATGGACAGATATTAGCTTTAAGCAAATTTAAATGAACCAAAAGTAGTAATTTTGTATGCCCAGATAAACAGGTCATAGATCTGAATCAGTTACTTACTTGCTTCCTGAAATAAGTTTTCCATCATTTAAGGATACACCTAACAAAATGTGCTGGCTGTCAGTATCTCAGTGTAAACTTGTAAAAGCTGATAGAGGCATAAATTGGTTTTCTTTCTTTAAGCATCTTCTGATGTCTTATCGAATGCCTTATGGCATTTGTGGATGTTGGAGATGTTGGACTGTCCTTTCCAGTTACATTTAAGGAAATGCATTTGGCTAATAGCAGTTAATAGTTTGTGAGGCTTATCCTGTTTCTAAACTGACTCTTTGGTATCGGATTATTATTTCATGAGTTGTTTGATCTGAAACTGAGCTTTAGATTGACTACACAGTGTGGCCATCCTACGTCTCATTCAGGTTTGTAGCGTGGCATCACTGTGGACACCCATTATGGACAATTAACTGTGTAAGAAGGAACCATTAATGGTTGTGCTTTGAGAGTAAAAGAGCTTTAACTGGCAGTTAAAGAATTTAATGTGTAGGAGTCTTGCAATTAGAATGGATCAGGTGGAGAAAGTTACTTAATGAAAGCTTGTGCTCTTACTTGTCCAGCAAATCTTTTCCTTTTGGCTTCCCAATCCATTTCTTAGACAAACTCCAGTCAGGAGGAAATGTTTAGTACATTATTGACCCCTCTAACCAAGAGAGGAAGAGTTCACCATGTTCTTCCTCAAAAGCCCTATGACTGCACAGTACAGATATGCCAGGTGACAAACCGTTCTCACCAACAATGCACCTGGCAAGGGCAGTCCAGGCAAGCATGAGCAGGTCAGGACTGGGGACCTCCAGGACTTCTTTGCGTGCAGCCCTGCTGCCTCATCTCCACTGCAGCCACTACGTATGAAAAAATACCAGTTGTAGTAACCATACTCTTCAAAGCACAGATTGTTGTTGCATTTTGTCAATGTTCCCGTTAATAAAATTTGATTGCTGGATTGTTTTTGGTAAATAAACACAGAAGAACCGTGTGTGCTGCCAGAGTGGGTTGAAGAAATACTGCTGGGGAGCATTCGCTGTAGTAGTGGGGAGTTTTAGTGCTCAGTACTTCAAGAAAGTATAATTAAGTCATAGGCGTGGTAACAGCTCGTGTACTACTGAACCATTAGGGCAGTTAATTGGTTATGCATTGGTTGCAATCCCGACTACATGGACTGTTAATGCCCAAGAGACAGGTCTCATCTCCCTCATCCAAAATGTTCTTTCAGTTCTCAGGCCAGCAGTTTCCCTCTTGGGATGCAGGCGTATCACCAACAGCTCCCATCTCTATCCTGTACAAATGTCAATGGTCATATTAGGATGACTATATGCACAGATTAATACAATGTAACATTTATCCAGAGTAACAGAACGGCAAATACCGGGATACTCTTCTCCTTTTTTCACCTAGGTTCCTGTTGTGATATTCGTGAGAGTGCCTATCAAAACCAGCTTGACATTCAGAAATTTTCACTAGTGTCAGTCAACATCCTTTCTGTTAAATTGCTATTGGTTTCCTCAAGCTAATCATTCTTTTAGTCTGAAAAGTTTTAACTCCTGTCACTGCAAAAAAACTGAAAAGAAAAAATGAACAAAAAATTCCTTAAATCTGACTTGCAACCCCTAATGAGAAAAGGAAAAAAAAAATCTGTCATCTCATTCAGAAGAAAGAAAAAAAATGCTGGCTTTTTTAAAGTGAAATAAATGCTTTCTCTAAACATGATCGCAGTTGACAAAATGCTGGATGTTTAGGTGGCAATTATAGCCCTTTCAGAGACTGTCAAATCTTGTCACAACACATGTTATAAATGAGGACAGATTTAGACATCCTTTCTGACAGTTATGTGTAGGATGTGGATGGTTGGCAGTTAAATTTCAAATGCAGGGAAATTTTCCTTCCAATAAATCTTTGCTTGTTTATTAAGAGGGAGTTGCCGTGTACTGAATCTTGTATCTACCATGTGCAGCTTTTCATCCTTACAGCTTTTGACATTTCACTTTAACTTTCTTTGTGACAGCCATCTGAACATTGTTTTAGGTAAAAAGTAACCTACGGTGCTCTGGAGATGTAAGAATTCTTTTGGTGTTTTCATACTGAGACGAGAGTAGGAAATATGTCGTATTATACACGGATGGATTGATAGCAAGAAAGCAAATAACTGAGACTGCAACAATGCTGATTGAAGGGAGCAGCTTCATGATGCACACAAAAAATGGGATGATGCACACAGAAAATGGGATAATGCACTAGCCCACATTCATCATGTGAGATGTGCAAAATGTTGATGAAGTATTAGTAATAATAATGTGCATCACAAAGCACAATTCATGTGATGATAAACTACTTCATGTGTCATTAAAGGGCAAACCTGATGTGGATTTCAAACTGTTTTTCATTTAAAGAGGACAAACAGCATGGGGAAAAGAGAGGCAAGAGGAATCATATTTCCATGGGCAAGAATCCTGGCTGGGTCAGACAGAACTTTATGGAAGCTCTGAGGGTAAGCATGCTGGAGCAGCCTCAATGTTTCAATGAATGCATCATAAGCCTTGTCGACTGCCACTGCCTAAATCTTCTAACCAGCAGACACAGTGAAAAGCTTTGCATTCACCCTTTCTGCAAAGGTTGATAAAGAGGTGAGAAAGAGAGAGGCAACATTTCCCAGTTAGGTGATGTCCAGCATACATTGCATCATATAGAGTTAATGGAGAGAAGGCAGTTACAGCTCCTTTAGTACCTGCTCCCAATGCCAACAATTCCTTCAAGCTCCCAGAAGCATCTCCTCCTGGAAGAAACTGGTAAGAGGAAAAAAATCAGCTTATCCATTTTGTAGTCCTCACTCACGAATATGGCACATTATAGACTAACTTTTATGAATGGTGGTGTATAAAACCCCAGTGAATTAGGTAAGTGTAAATCTAACATTTCATAGAGAGAGTGAGGAAGAGATGCAATCTATGATATCAGGACCTTGTGATTCTCTTATTTAGCTGTAGTAGCAGTTTAGCATAAGACAGTTATTCACGTGCAAACTGTTAAGCAGATCTCTGAGTTGTTTGCTGGACCGGGACCAAAGTGCTCATTGCGTTGGAGGATGGAACCCATAAACTGGAACACTGTGGGCAGCTATACCTTTTGCAGAGCTGAAGTTTTAGCACTTTCTATTTTCATAAGAGTGACAGTGTTATGTAACTAGCATATAGATGAACTTGTGTTGGTTCCTAAAGATCATAAAATATTCAAAAATATTTGTGAGATTCTATCTTGAGTAATACAGCTTAAGCTCTTGAATTCTGAATGGGTAGCTCTTCTGTTTCTGTCTGTTTACAGACCATTCACTTAGCCTTAATGACACGCATTCAAATAAATGCTTGCTATTTCACAAATGTGAAAATAAGTTTGCTGTTTCTGTGCTCCAAGACATCAGCATTTATTGCCTCATTTGGGAAAACAACAGAGTTATTAGGTTCATTTATACTCTATTAAAATACTGCTTTGAGAACAGGGACTGGTATCTAGCATCTCAGAGCTCTTCATGAACAGGTCTATATATTCCCAGGTATCTTCCCTTCTATTCACTTGTATGAAAAAATCTTAGGGGGTAAAAGATTACAGGATGTCTCAGGTATACATAATTAATTCTCCCATAAATTACTGAAATGTAACGTCAACATTTTTTGTATTTGTTCAGTTCCTTACTCACTTGAGTTTATATGTCTCTTCTTGACTTTATGGGTTAATTTACTGTGTGTGAATAAATTCTACCTGACTATGTGCGGATAAATTATAGTGTCTCTTCTTCACATTTAACCCATGAATCCTGGTTGGCAATAAAATATTGCAAAATGTTTGCCTGTTTGAGAAATATTTCTTTTTTTAAAGGAAGAAAAAAGGACTTTTTTAAAGGAAATCTCATATTTGCACATATGCATTCAGAAATAATAATAATAATAAAAAAGAATTAGCTACTTCAGAAGTAATCTTCACATTATTGGATTGCTATGGGAGCACACCATCTAATTTTACAGCTTTAGGCAGTAATTCTGATTGTGATGAAGCTTATCAGAAAATTAGAGGCACCCACAATTTCAGCTCTTTTTAGCTTCAGAAAACTAATCTTTAGGATTATAATTCTTTGAGGTTTGTCAGTCTTGTTCTCCTATATCTACTCACATATTTCTAATTACAGTTAAAAAAAAGGAGAAAATATCAGGATAAAATAACCAACATGTTCTCAAATAATGTGTGTAAGGGAGGCATTGACTGGACTTGGGGAAAATTAAAATGCAATAACAAAACATTCACGTTTAGATGGAAGCACTTTAAGTCTTCTTTCAATAAATGGGTTTTCTTCAAGGCAAATAGATCTTTCAGTGCTGAGGGATATCGGTATTTCTACACTATACCCATCCAAAATCCTGACTATCAAATTCTTACGTTAGAGACCCACATATGCCCATTAATGGCACTTCTGTTGATGCTGAGGAAGGAAAAGGATATTGCGCCATTCTGTCACTATGTCTGCTCTTAGTGTCACAGAGGCCCCATGGATCAAGATGGTACTCTTCAATGAGAAGGAAAAACTTAACTCATGGGGGTACAAGTTCCTTGAAGTTAGTGCTACCGTAATTAAATACACAGATAGGTGTTTGGAAGCCCTGTTCTATTTTCAGGGTGCTGGAGGCACTACCAAGGCTTATTGATTCTGCCTTCCTTCTCCCGAAGCTCACCTCAGCCTAACCAAAACCCCATTTCAGCCCCTCCTGAGGCTGTCAGTCCTTGAACCCATGAGGCAATTGTATGTTGTGCTGCCACAGCCCTGCCAACATCCACTCCACTCTACTCTCCCCAGCTTCATCTCCGCGAGTCTGCAGTTCCAAACCCAGGGAGACTTTGGCCCATATGTCCGTAAGGTGCCCTCCTTTAGGTAAAGAAATCTGATAAGTGAAGAATCAGCAGCACAAGGAATCACATCTGCTCTCTGGCAAACTCTACGTGAACTGCATGATGAAACCAAGAGAAAAAATTATCTGAGCTAAAGTCACTGTATTCCATTGACATTAGACAGAAAAATATGTAATCGTAGAATTGGGTGTTCAATTCTTTGTTCCTGTATTTGAAAGGATTTGGTATAAATCACAAGACCATCACTAAGTATTGAAGAAATGACTGGATATCTCCCCCCCAGCTGCCGACAGCTGGAATTTGAATGTCGCTTTATATTTTAGCATCTCAGCCTGCCATTAAAAACTACATGCAACTGCAGATAATCTGCTTCTGCATCATCAGCCAAAGCACTGGCCCAAAACTCCACAGGCTGTAAGATATTGTAAGATATTCATGCCCTGTATATAATCAAATCCTGAAGAGTTGCTAGTTAGTTTTCTTCAGGATTTGGGTAAAAATGTAGCAGCCATTCCTTATATGAGCGGTGTACTGGGAAAGGTCCACAACACGATGCTGCTAGGTGATTTCAGGTAAAGGGAAGGTAAAGAGCAGTAGAGAAAACACCAGAAAAATATAGTTGGGATGATTCGGTTTGGACAGAGCAAAGGGAAAAAAGCAAATTCTTTGGGCCTAATGATTGCCGAAGATAACCATGTTTGAATTGTTCTATCTGGTCACTGTCTGAGGTCTCACACGCAGATCTGACACATTTTGTGTATTTTTACAGGGACTGTTACTGATCACTTTTCATTAATAATCAGAGATAGTCACCAGTCAATAACACGAGGAAGCACTGAGATGCTAAATTTGATACCAGTCCTCAGTTTCTGCTAAAAAATACTTTTCTACATGTACCAAAATAATTCTCATTCAAATGGTTCTATTGGCACTGGAGTTCTGATGAGGTTCTAAAGAAGATGATTTTTCTATGGACTGATAATAAGGATCACCTCCTTCAAGCTCAGGAGTGATGCATCCCAACAGAGAGGAAGTCAAACAAAAACACACAGAGATGTGCATGGACGAACAAGGAGCTCCTGGACAAACTTGCCCTACAGAGGGTGGAAGCGTGGACAAAGAACCTAAGGAAAATACAGAGAAATTGTTCAAGCAGACACGGATCAGGTTAGGAAAGCTAATAGATTTAAATATAGAATTAAATCTGGCCAGGGGCATCAAAGGCAACAAGAAAAACTCCTACAGGTTTGTCAGTGATAAGAGAAAGACTAGGGAAAAAGTATGCCCTACCAGATGGAAACGGGAGACCTGGTTACCTGGTGTATGGAGAAGGCTGAGGTACTCAATGACTTATTTTGCCTCAGTCTTGACTGGAGAGCACTCCGGCCACACCAGCCTAGTCACAGAAAGCAAAGACAAGGACTGTGAGAATGAAGAACTACCTGGTGCAGGAGAAGAGAGGTTCAAGGCCATATAAGGAACCTGGAGGTGCACAAGTCCATGGGACTCGATGACATGCCTCTGCAGGTCCTGAGGGAACAGACAGATTAGATGACTATGCCACTATCCACCGTATTTGGGAAGTTGTTGCAGTCTGGTGAAGTTTCCACTCACTGGAATTGGGAAATGTAACCCTTACTTTCAACAGAAGAGGGACACGGACTTGTTGGAGTGAGCTGCGGAGTGCCACAAAGATGGCCAGAAGGCTGGAGCACCTCTCCTATGAGGAAAGGCTGAGAGAGTTGGGTCTGTTCATCCTGGAGCAGAGAAGGCTCCAGGGAGACCTTACAGCACCTTCCAGTACCTAAAGGCAGCCTATAAGACACATGGAGAGGGACTTCTTACAAGGGCATGTAGGGATACAATATGGGGTAATGGCCTTACACAGAAAGAGTGTAGGTTTAGAGTAGATATTATTAGGAAGAAATTCTTTCCTATGGCGGGTGGTGAGGCACTGGAACAGTGGAAGAGTGAAACAGGTTGCCCAGACAAACTGTGGATGCTCCATCCCTGGAAGTGTTCAAGGCCAGGTTGGATGGGCCCTAAGCAACCTGGTTTACTGGGTGGCATCCATGCTGAAAGTAGGGAGTTTGGAACAACATGATCTTTAGGGTGTCTTCCAACCCAAACCATTCGACGATTCTACAATTCTATGATTTCCCATTCTTTATCACGCTACCAGGAATAATGCTTCATTTTTCTGTTTCGGTGGTACTGACAATATTTAGCTTTGTACTACAGCCTGCCAGACATCAGCCATGGGTACAGGCACAGGCACAGAATTAAACAGCATGACAATTTTCATAGGATACAATAGTGAAAAAAAACTTTTTAATTCAAGATAACCAAAAGTTTGGTCATTGCTGACTGGGTACACCGCCTTTAAAGACAAAATGGGTTTGAGCCATCATAATGAAGTAGTTTCCTCCTAGGTTCTTTTGTTATGCCAAGAACTGTCTGTACTCTAAAATTTTAATGGTATCATACAATCAGAACATAAAACAATGATAAAAAAACGCACAAGTACCTTTGTAAGGCTTTGGCAAATGACCAAAATGTGGCTTTCTAGAGAATGGACAATTGTCCTGCCTTGCATTCTAGACAAGAAACTGTACAAGGGAAACAAACTTATAAGGGAAGGTTTGGAGGGGAAAACTGGGAAATACTACTTGAATTTTGTCTTACATATATGCCACTGACAAATAAGTAAGATAATAATTGTTCTATTTAGCTTTGACAGTTTATGTCATATATAGGCAGCACATTCACATAGAAATATGTATGTATTAGGTTTTGCAAGTAACACTAAATAAATGGAAACTTTTCAATTAATAAGTCCTTGCTTAATATGAGTCATTATAGGTGAGTTTAAGATTTTCTAGAGTTTTGGTTATAGTGATTACTTAAGTTGCATGATTTTAACCCTCAAGAAAAAATGTCACAACACTATTCATTTGAACAGGCTTACACAAATAAATGAGTGTGTTAAATGAATTCTGTAAGAAATAATATTACCACTATTTTATTAGTCTCACTTTTCAAAGTAGCTGAATGTTCTCTAGTAGCTACATTGTATGCAGCAAAGATTGAGGGCAAGAGATCATAATTCTCTCCCTTACATATAAAGACAGAAATCTAGAAAGAACAACCTTTGTCTACTTCTCATGTAATTCTAGTACTGTGACTCAGTGGAATAGGAGGAGTTTCAAAGGTTATATACAGGTGAATTTTGTTACAATCATGAATTTCTTTTATACAACAAAAGGACTGCAGGAATTTGAGATAAAATTTTTCACTTTGTGTAGGGGGTATGAAGAGTGGGCTTTCAGCTATAACCTGGAATAGATCTGTATGTTCATGCTTAAATATTACAAATACGTTTATATATACTTATGCATAAATATGATATAGATATGCATTGATATGAAACACCTATATGCTAGAGATCATATATATGTATGCATATTCATACACATATATATATGTAAGATTTTATGCTGTACTGCATAATTTTTTAATAACCATTAGCACAAAGAATGTATAAGCCTCCAAAACGTGGAATATGTCACTCCTACAGAATAGGTGGTATTCAGCGAACAAGTACATTTTTTTTCTTCAGGGTACAACAGATTGTGTGAAAGCTTTCAGAAACTGGGCATTCATGCAGTAAAGTGACCTCAACAAAGTTATTCAGTTACATGAGAAAGAAATGGTAGTCTCTTTTCAGCAACATTTCCTGAATTTCTGTAGCTGAGAGATAATAATCATGATGACTGATCAAAAAGAAAAGAATGAAACTGCAGAGGACACACAAAAAACCAGAGTGGAATATTTAAAACAGACTAATTAGTAATATGATTTTTTGTAAGTGAAAGACTTAATTGTCTTTTGTTAATTCTCATTTCTGACTTTCCCCCTGAAATCACCCTCAGATTTGTCAGGACCCTATCAATGTCTCTAAATCAAATGTATTAGTATTGTTGATGTCCACTTCATCCTGTAGTGTTAAAATCGCAAAACACTGCAATTTTAGGAGTGTCTGTTTGATATTCTTGAACACAATACATCACCTTGATGGCACATGAATTTGTAAACTAACAATAACTACAAATCCAGAATTTATGTAAGAGTAGATATGTCTCTCCTTGGTGGACTACGAATAAGATTTTTTCTGGCCACTTGACTGCTAAAAATTCCCCTGTAAGACATAATGTAATAAAAAAGAAACCTGTAAAGACTGAATAACAGACAGCAGACACTGCAGCTGTGTTCAGCACCTACAGTTGAACGAAAAGTTGTTCTCTGAAAATATTTCTCTCTATTGCTTGACCAGGGAGCTGAGGGCGATACAGTCACCTAAGGGAGGGCAAAAGAGTTTCACTTCTGTGAAAGCAGGATGCCAAACACATATTGTGGTTTGGAGGATGCATCTGTTGGAGTATGCTGATCCAATGCAATAGAGAAAGAAACGTTTTTTTTGCATTCATTGGAGAATGAAAGGTTTGATGCTGCAGGCACCAAGGTTCTGTGACTCTCATTGGCTTGGAGGAGTACGGATGGTGCTTTCCACCTCACATGATTACTATGTTGCCTTTGTCGGTGTGCTGAGCGTCTGCTGTGAGATGCTGAGCAACCTCAAACCTCATTAAAGTCATTGGATAGAGCCCTGAGCTATCTCATGAGATGAAGTTGCACTATTTATACTCTGAGAACATATGTATACTGTACTATTAGTGCTAATATTTTTGTCAGAACACTTTCTTAAAGCAAAATGTGAGAACATTTGTGGGCAGTAATCACAAAACAGGGTTGACAGCTCCTTCCTTCTCTTACTCAGTCACAAACGTTTTCCCTTTCAATAGATTATGAAATGTAAGTGGAACTGGTCATTTTCAGAAACTAGTGTTATTTTATTGATAATACATGAACACCAAAAGGGAGCTGACAAGGCTGTTGCCAAGTAGAACTGATAATTGTAGGGTGTCTGCGGCCCTACCTTAAATTGAAAGAAGAGTTAGACAGCCTGACAGTAATACCTGTAAGCAGGGAGTGCATACTACATTTGCAAAAGTTCATAAAAGACAAGGGGGACTAAGCCCTTCCCTTCCATTTCCACCTGCTTAGCAGTTACATGTCCATGTTCATTTTTCCAATAGCTTTCCACATCATGGAAGACTATTCCTGTCTGAAAATCCAAGACAAAGTCAGCAATGACCTTTCCTCATGGCTGAAAACTGCAGGAAAACTCTCCTTCCATGGACATCACAGTTCACACTGCCCTGGTACTAATCTGTGGGGTCTCAGGCAAGAAATGCTACTGGAAATTAACAATTCAGAACAACAAATTACAGGAAGGAATAATAATGTCACCAAACTGTTTTGTACCCCAGGAAACGGCTGGCTCTTATTCTCTCATGGAGTTGTTTTTTGCACTTGATCATCAGTGAATCATCATCAGGCCCAGGCTGCCTGCATCAAGCTTTTGACAAAGGCGCCCAGCAGTAACTTCTGCCTGTTCTCCATCACAACTCTGTCATCACTACAGAGCGTGGGATAACAATAACAAAAAAAAAGATAAACCAGAAAGCTGAAATGAATCCTACCTGATGAATCATTATAGTGAGGAAGATTTGTGTAATTTCAGACTCACTCTTTCATTCAGAATCACATATTATCTGTTATTGAAATTAATTGTAATAAATGCATTACAAAACCTGATGCAAGCATCCATCTGAACAAGCATTATCTGGACAGGTTTAACGACAGGATGTTTCTCAAAGAGTTCCTCTTCTCAACCTAAACACAGTTTTTTCAGTTATGAATTAAAGAAATTCACCTCTACAACATTCTTTACCCTCTAAAAATGATTATGAGCAACAAATACAACACATCAAGTGCAAAGGCCAGCCATTTTATTTTTACAATTATTAAGCCCTTTTGCAAAGACTAATGCATCTGGAATTTTGTAAGCTAGATATATTTGTGATCTGTGGGCAGTTCTTGATGTAGTTGTGATCTATCCTTCTGTCCATATTTTGTTCAGATTAAGTAAAGGAATACTTTTAATGCTGGCTAGCTTAGTAATGGCAAAGAATACAATCTACCTTCCAAATTGGGGATCAACATAGGACTGAAAAAGGTGTGCTCAGCCCTGTAAGCCAAAATTTGTACAATAAGGTGTGAATACAAATGCACTCCTTTGCTGGAACTGCACATATTTATGCCAGGAAGAAGCAAGGACATCAGAAAATCAAGGAGACAGTAGAAAACACCACAAATATGTAAACAGGGACGGAGTGACAGAATTTGCTGCTCTGCCTGAACAAGACTCCAGATAAGACTATCACTGGACTCTATTGTCAGATGACTTTGAGAAAGACACCTCATTCAGAATGAGTAAAACACAAGGTCAGAGATCAGAGCAGGGTTAGGATACCCGAGGGGTCCTTTGCACCTGTATAATTAATGGGACACACCAATGTCTTCAACACAAAGTTCAGAGAGTTAGGCAACATTAAAAATGGGAAAAAAGAATTTGGACAAAAAACAGGGAAAGCTGCAACAGTCAGAGGTGTTTAAGATATGGACAGAAGAGGATGCAGGATCAAGAGCAGTACGGGAAAGCAAGGACAGGACTCAGCTTCAGCTCCAGTTAGTCCAAAGCTAACGGGAAATCTTTCAACAGACACCCAAGCACTGTATTTAGATCCCCTCTTTTTATCAATGTTCATGAGTTCTGCACTGCTCACCACAGCATTAGGTGGCACTTTAAAACCCTTGCTCGTGCGAGTAAAAGAGCCACTTTGGGGGCATGGTTGCATGCAGGCTTGGCATCATGAATGAGCAGCCCAGTATGGTCATTCATTTCATGACTTACTGACTCATTTCTTATTTACAAGATATGTTGATATATTCTCTGCATACAAATAGGGCAGAATCAAACCCCACTTGACTCTATCATGTTTCTAAGAAATAGACCACAAATTTCCAAATACTGGCTAACCACTGGCACTAAAACAAATGTGTAAGAACCTGCTCAATTTTAACCACATGAATAGTCCTGTTGAAGTAGGTAGGTGCATACAGTCCTGAAAGCCCAGGCACTGAAAGAGCTAATCACACATTAAATTTTCTCCAGTCTGCAGGAAATATATTTTTATAAGACATTTAAGTACATATAAAACAATTCCTTTTTTTAATGTTAGTCTAAAAATTCCTAATATCTTTAAAATGTTGGCATCTCTGTTAATTTACTTAGATTGGAGTGACTACGAATAAGAAAGAGGTTATTCACAAATTGTGTAAAACCAATCAGATAAATGGCTGATCTTTTCCCAGGAAAAAAACCCAACCACTTTCTGTAAACAAAATCAACAATTATATCCAATTTAAAACACATAAAAATGTTTATGAGCTACTGAGGAAGATACTTGCTAAAAGACTGGAAGTCTCACACGAAAGAAGAGCTTTTAATTAATTCTCAGTCAAACTACCAGACATCACAAGTAAGTTACACCTCTTCCCCTCACCAAATTTTGATGGCCTTCTTAGGGAAGACAAATCTTAAAATTTTAGAGAAGGACTTAATGCAAATATTCTTAGTAAAAGAATCTTACTCAAAGCCACAGTTTAACAAGCCTGTGTACGTTGGAAGTCCAGTTTGGTCTTGTTAAATGTCCAGGGTTGTTTTCTGCTCATCTTGATTGGTTTCACTTTTTGTGAAACGATGATTTATGACCTGGATTAGAAAGGGACATAGCTGAGTATCATTAATTTTTAATGGTCACACAGTACAGAACATCCTACACACTCCCTTTCAATATCCTAGTGAGGGAATTGCTCACCACTTCATGTGTCTCAGGTACTGTTTGATGAGCTGTTATACCTCAGGGCCTTTTTAATACCTAAGTTAGTTTCCAGTGAAAGCACAGAATTTCCAAAACCTATTTCTCCACAGTATTAATGATACTAAAATGTGTCAAATGGTGTACTGAATGTTACAGCATTTTATATATATTAATTTTCAATATTTTCAGTGTTTCTATTTGACTGGGAAAAAAAAGAGAAAAAATGTTTATGTTTTTTCTCCTAGCACTTTCACTAGGCACTATGTATAGTAGGGAACTATAGGGAAAACAATTTTTCTTTTTCAACGTAGTTTCCAAAACCGTTTGTGGCCCTCCCAAAAATGACCTTTCTAATGATCTGTGTGTTAAATATACAAGATTCTTCCATTCAAAAATCCAGTAATTATTGTAAATTAGAGTGTATATGAAGGGCATCGTAGCCTTCATGGTCAGCAGACACCAGTTCACAATGTGGCAGAGATGAAGCTGCAAGGACAATGTGTGTCTCTTTTTAGGGATAAAAATCTTTTAAAGATTTCAGCACCCCATCTCAGGTTTTATAAATTAAGCTTATAATGTAGGCACAGCACATTCTTTTGTCACCCCCATGACTTCCAGTAAATGTTTGTCATAACTCAGAAAGACAGTGATAACATAGGGAATGCTACATTTGAATGAGGAACTGCACATATTCACTCCAGCAAATCAGTCAAGCCTATAAATCATTTTTTGGTCTGTAGGATTAGAAGTAGATAATGAAGAAATTGAACAGAAGAGTAGATATAGCAAAAGCAAGATGAAGACTGGTAAATATAAGTACCATGGACCACCACTCCATTATATTTATCAGCACCAAGTGGAAATAAGTGGGGCAAGCACAGCAGTAACCAAAACATGGAGGTGTCTCAGAGATGCCTGTTGTTTTCCAATATAAATTCAGGAGTTCCTAATATAGCATTAGAACAGTGACTAGTCTTTTAAACCCTAATTACAATGCTGATGCTTCCTTTGAGAGACAGAGGACAAGAGTACATAATAAAACAAAAGTAATGTATCAGTTTGAAGCGTATCGATCCGTCAGGGAACAGTGGTGTGTGATCTCATTAGCCAGTTTGGACTTGGACCTGCCACATGGCACTCCATGATTTAACATCCAGCAACACCACTGAAACCGATTCCCAAACTAAGACAGAAACCAAAACAAACTAATGAGATTCCTCTCTAAGCTGAAACACACTCAGACACAGTTCTATTTCTAGTTTTGAGAAGTGAGATTTATTTTGAGGGTCACAAAACCCACTGCTTATCACAGCTGAGTTTTCATCTGTTTTATTCCTTGATCAATAAATGACATTCAGGCCCAAATTCTAAACTTCTTTCTTTAGCCCGCAGCTTTACCTTTTTCTAACTTGTTCTTCACCAGTCTTGGAAACAACAATTTTAAACATTTGTTTCAGAAAAGCACATCTGAAAGCAATACTGGAAAGAATAAATATGATCAATCTTAAAAAAAAAACCAAAAAAAGAGAAGAAATCGACTAAAATGCAGCATGAAACTTAAAAAGCCTTTAGGTGGAAGATAGCTTTATTTTTCCCTTTGATTGCTTAGATACCAAGAACTAAACCCTGAACCTTTCCCTGGAAGGCAAGAACTAAAAGCAGACACTTGTCTCCTGAGCAATGAGAAGATCTATCCATAAATTTAGGTTAGAAATAAATGTGGCTAAGACAGATTCCATAGACTAAAGTGCTTTATATGCTGTATAAACAGTATTAGGAAAAGAGAATTCTGAAGTGTCTTGATCATTACCAAAGAGACTTGGTGTGGATTCAGATACGTAAGGAGACTCTAGCAGAAGATGCTAAGAAATATGGAGACTGATAAGAAGACCATGAGAGGAAAGCAGCACTAGAGAAATGTGCAATCTTCCCGGGATGTGACAGCCCAGGGGAGCAGAATCACATACCACGCGAGGACCACACGACACAGCCTGTAACATCTCCCTTCTCCCTGTGGCGAGAGCCGGGACCCGGTGGAAGCGGCGGCGGGCGCCGTCCCAGACGCGTGTCCTCACTGCACCCCGCCGGGCCCCGCCGCCTCAGCCCCTTCCCGCGGCCGCCAGGGCAGGCAGGTGCGTCCCCTCCCCCGAGGGCTGACAGGGGCCACCAGCGGGAAGGGTGCCGAGGGCCGCGGCATAACCCAGCGGCTCCCCCGCCAGCCG